>VDFB02110326.1:234432-266803 GCA_007258455.2 Sequoia sempervirens
ATTGCAATAGGTAGGTAAAGGATATTTATTGCTTTATGTTAATAGCAAGTCCTTGGAGCAGTGTGCATCCAACTGATTGCAGAGGTTCCACAGTATAGTATTCCCGTGTAGCATAATCCTGTATCTCAACACTTATACTTCTATAAATTACCCAAGTTGTTGCAATTTACCTTTGAATTTTCGATCCAATGTTTAAAATTTATTGAATACCTAACAGAATACATCAAGCTCAGTCACCAGGCCATCTACCTATCCATGTAGAAACTCTTTGTATGTCTCTTTGAGTGGAGATTACTGCGATGTTTTCTGTAGCTGTTATTGTAGTGAATTGATCAGTGAATCTTGTTAGCAATCAAATTGGAATTAGCAGCAGCAATCATTTGTGCTTCTTGATACACCTTGATTTGCACAAGTTGTACCTTAGTCAAGTCTGTTGGTTGTAGAAGTGCATTGAAATGTCCTGCCAACATTTTTCCTGGATTTAACCAATGGCATGCAGGTGACTTTATGGTGTTTCTTCTTTTGTCTAACCAAAACATAATGGTGAAAACTGAAAAGCTAAGAGCTAAGTTGTAAATTTTCCTGAAATGTTCATATTAAGACAAATTTAAATATATTGTTGCTGCTTATTCATGGTGTTCTATGGTGAATGTGATTGCTATTTTGGTTGAATTCACTTGAGACTTGTATGTAGGTGTTACATTGTTATGTATGATGTAACTTCATTAGCTGTCAAGTTTGGTTTGTCCCACATAGGTTTAATAGCTGTTATGGCTAGAGCGATGTTGCCATCTTGCTTACTGTTAATTTATAATGAGCTAACTATATTAGGTGTTGTTTACAAAAACTAATTTTATATGCATAAATGTTGCAGTTTGCAATTGACTGACTCTGATTACCAGCTGAACATATTACTTCTTTGAGCTGAATATTGTCATCTTGCCCTCTTATTTGCAAGATCAAGTCCTACTAATATATTCACTCGTGTCTCTGCTACTGGATCAAGCCTAGCAATGGGGCTGTATTGAGTTGCAAGACTGTTATCAGGATAAACCTTGCTATTGGGCTATTTTGGCTTGCCGAACTTTGATTGGAGCATATTGAAAGTTTAGCGCTGTTTTTGGACCAGATTGATACTTTGGCCTGCTCGTGGGACCACTCTGAAAGATAAACTTGTTATTGAACAAATATTGACTTATGTTTCTTTCCTGAATACCCAGAAACTAGTTGATTGCATACTCAAATTAGTAATACTTAATGGAGAAGAATATCAACAGATGCCCATCTATACAGATAGATTGATAATTGTCGTCCTTTGAGCCAAGTCCTCCTTTTACAAGTGTCTTTGTATTTTATGTCCATCTATGGACATTATTTTTGCAAGTGTTTGTGTATTCGTTCTTGTGTGCAGGTATCAAGGATGCATTACACCCGCAGTCAAAAAATTGAGTTTGCATAAGGCATACAATTCAAATTCAAACTCCTCCGTAAACCATGACATGATTTAATTGACCTTGGGGCATCTTACGGTGAGACAATGACACCATGTAATAGTGGACTCTAGTTGTATTGGACAGCTACTTCCACTACATGACAACATTTTGCTTTATAATGTTTCAACATTGGAGGTCTCTGACACTAGTGAATCCAAGTGTTTTTTATAGATGAAGTGTTACGGAGACCTGAAATGAGCTTATTGTTAAGCAGGGGCAAATTATTGATTAAAGGATTGAAACGAAGATGCAACTGATTAAAATAGGTGGTTTTGTAGAAGTCACCTAGTAGAACGAATACATTGGTCAAAATGGAGGCAGATAGTTGTATAAACTAGTAGCAAATCATTGACAACTGATTAACAACTGATTAAAAACTGATTAACAACTGAAAGACTTCACTTGAAAAAACAAAACCAGACCAAAATTGTTCTTGCACACTTTGGTAGGAACTTCACTGCTCTGCAGCTCTTGTTTGAACAACAGAACTTTTATTAATTTATTTGGGGTAAGATGATGCATACAGGTAACATCATATACTATGCGAGCCTTGGAATTTCAGCACCTTCATCTCTGTCTTTTTGGTGTGGGCTTACAATTAAAGTATTACATATCAAGAGAGAAATGTGCTGAAATGCTTTTGTATTACATTGTTGTTGAGAATGTCAAACAAGGCAGGAATGCAGTCAATGCAACGAGGAGTTTTGAACTGACTGATTACTGCTCCAAGGCTCAAGTAGTGATCCAAAATCTTCCTGAATGTACCCTTTTCTACTATACGAAGTTCAAGGGCTCCTATGGTTTTGGCTTTCCTGGAACCAACATAGCCTGCATCAGCAAAAGACTCATCCATTACTGAGCAGCATTTCCTTAGAAGGTTTCCATCCATTTTGCCACTAAGTTCCCAATACATCACGTAGTGCCCTGGCTCAGTTGACATATCTGTAGAGCTTGTGAAGTCAACCAGCTGCACATCTTCTTCCCTCAAGAATTGGGTAGCCTTCTCAACAGATATCTGCAAATCTTTCTCAGTGGTCTTGTCGATGTTTACAGTAAGCAGGAGGTTCTTTCTGCATTCATATGACAACTGTGGAGTAGAATTGTAAAACCCAGCTACTCTCACTACATCCCCAAGCCTGTACCTGTAAAGCCCAGCAAATGTAGTGAAAACTATCTCATATTCCTTACCCACTTCCACTTCTGTAAGACCCACTGGCTCAGGCTGTTGGGCAGTGCCATTAGCTTCATTTGTTTGATCCAATCTGGATTCTTCGCGGAGTGGAATGAATTCAAAATATGCAATGTTGGGAACCACTGTGAAAATTGTATTTTCTGGTGGGGTTGTGGGATCTATATTGGCTCCAACCCAACCTTCGGTGGCACCATAATCTGCACTCAACAATGGTAGATCCCCTGCATAATGTCTCATTTTCCTTAGGTAAGGCTCCATGGCACCTGTCATGATAGAAAATACATACTTAGCATTGGGCCAAAGCTTTCGGATTACTCCATACCAATTAGATTTCTCCATATTCTTACACTTTTCATAGATTGTGTCTGCCAAATAAGGATCAGGTTTGAGTAATTTTGAAACAGATGCCCTCATGGAGGGTTCTGTGATTCGTTCACTGAGTTTTCCTTCCTTGATATCGATGCAAAACTCTTGCCAAACTTGCTCAAATTCCCGAATAGCATGTAGAATACTGTATGAAAAAGATGATGACACATATTGTACCTACATGAATGCAAAGTCATTCAGATTTACTTAAAGAGTACACCTCTCTAAGAACGGCAATAAATGTCTTTTATGCTAAAACTAAGTCAAATTTAGATTAGAAAAACTCATAACTCAAGAACATCTTGTATAGTGTGAATTAAATTTTTGGAGGCGTATCGTGGAGAGTTGTCAGAAAGAGTTTAAAGTGCTGGTGTGCTGTGGGGATCCAAGGGAATTTTTATCTTCTCATCTAAACAATCAATAGGGGCGGGGTTTAAATAGCACATTTTAAGTTTTGATTTGTTTAATTGTTGTCTTAAATCACACTTTCTTTTACAGTGGATTCCATCTATTAGTGTGATTCAAAATGATTCATCTAAACAAGTCAAAGCTTAAAATGTGTTGTTTAAACCGAAATACTAATAAATAGAAACCATAACACACTGTTTACTGCCAGCAGAACCAAAAATAGGAGCAGAAACAAAGTATCCAGAGAAGCAAAGCAATAAACCAGATCTGATCCACATCGCCATGAAATCAAGATGAAACCAACATACAATTAAAAAGGAGGAAACATTACCTTGCTTGCTAATGCATGTACTTAAGAAAATAGAATATTTAAGTGAGCTTAGATTTTATGCTCTGCTAACTTATGATGGATTGAGAAGTTCCAACTCAAAGCAATGCCATATTAAAACCTAAACCACATCTCGTAATCCAATTTTACTATTGCCTATTTGTGGAAGCTTAAGCAACCTAGAAATAGTGTACCTCATTTGAATATAGCAACCCACATAGGAGATGGCAATACAAGGATTGTCGAGAATCATTCCCAAACACAACCTCATCAGGGCTGCAAGCAAAGACTTGGTTGCTCTTCTTTGCAATCTTAAACTCTGCACTACTAAATAAATTTGTGGTTGCAGTGGAGGCTGCCAAGCCACCTTTGGTATGCTTTTGTTTGCTGCCATAGGTAAATTCAAGGGATCTTCCCCCGGCCATGACCGGAAACAACAGAGCTCTATAGGACCCTGAAATTCCAAAAATCTGCACACTTGATGCCACCAAATAATCATTGAAAGGAACGAACTTTTGTCTCCCATTTGTAGTGCCAGAGCTTAAGGACAAGAGTCTGATGGGTTGAGTGGTCAAAACAGGGGACTCATCTCCGTCTGCAATTCTGTTAATGTAAGGCTCTATATCAGCATGAGTAACCAAAGGAACACATGACTTGAAGCTTTTGGGATCTGTTCTGCCATTCAGACCCCACTTGCGCAAGTACTCTGTTTCACTGTTACGCTCTATTATCTTCTTCAGTGTCTCCAGCTGAACTTTCTCTGCGTCCCTCGTTATTGCTTCGAATTCCTCAATTACTTGCTGGCTCCTTACAATTGACGACATCCTGAAGAGCTTATGCTTGTGTGGGAAAGTACAGGTCTTAAACACCAACTAGATAGAGTATATATAGTAGTCTAAGTAGAGCCAGGTACTCTCAAGCTACCAAGCAATCCAGGCGCAGTTAGCAGGCCGGAGGTCTGGTATAGTAGACTTAAGAATTCAGAACTCCGAACTAAGCACTTGTAAAAATAAACGCTCACAATCTGTGAGTTAATAAGAATCGAAGCACAGTTAGAGAGTGAGAGGAATGGCTTGACAGACCTTAAAAAGATTTTGCCTTGGTTGGTAGACTTTATAGGACTCTCAAAAGTTGGGAGCTGCCAGGTGATTCGGCATAGTTATCGAGGGAAAGATGTGGCGTGTAATCCTTGAACGGACTCACAAGTTTTGAGCTACCCAGCAATTCAGGCACAGTTTCTGGGCGAGAGGTGTGACCTGAAAGTTCTCAAATGGACTCACACAAATTGGGAGTTGCCTAGCAATGAGAAAACGTTTATGAGTTGGCTAGAGGAGCGGCATAGCAGACCTTGAAAAGTCCCACAAGGTATGAGCTACTTAACAATTTAGCATAATTAATGAACAAAAGATATTGTAGATCCTGAAGGATCCTTTCTTTCCTGGTGTCTTTCAATTATGAAAATACAACTGAACCGAATTCATGGAAGGTCGCTAGTTGGGAAGAGAAATGTCTACCGTGTATGCTAATTTATGGGGTAAAGAGAAAACAGATTCAGTCTAACTTCTAGTTGTTGCCTTGGAAAAATCAGCTATCGTTTAGCTTCTTTGACCGGGCTTATCCGGCACATTCTAAGAGTACACTCTAAGGGAAAAATCAGCTATTGTTTAGGTGTGAGACCGGTAGGTGGAAGATACCCAAGGAAATTTGGGAAGAACGAACTTGTATTTTCTGCAACAAGAGGGCTGTGGAAACGGAATGACATTTCGTCATAAAGTGCACTGTTTATGTGGATATCCGCACTCAACATGGGAATTGTTTGAAAGTTGACAATATGCACCAGCTATTTGAGGAAGATAAGATTAATCAAAAGGCTAGCCTTCTAGTCAAAATTAATGGGAGGAGATCCGACTTGGAAAGAAATATGAAGACAAATTAGGCATGTTTTGTCTTGGTCCCATAAACTGTTTAGTCTTGTGGACGTCATTAAAATCTTTCATTCATTCACTCCTTAGATGGCCGGGCGCATTCACTGGCATTTCCGTACTTTATCCGCTTTTTGAGAGATTTCTTGTTTCAGTTAACTTTTTTTATCTCCGTTTTTTAGAAGTTATATTTTTTCTTTACTTTCAGTATGGAATAAATATGTCGGAATCCTTTCTATAAATACTCCGCCGAATAAAATACACGCCGGAGGAAAGATATTGCGCAACATTCTTTCTAAAACAATACTATGTGCGCTTATTCGTAGGAGATGCCCTATATTAAGATTGTTTAAATAATATAAAATTTTAAATAATTAATTAAAAAAATATTTGATAATAAATATATATAATGAAAAATAATCAAACAAGTTTTGATAATAATAATAAATATATATAACAAAAGATTTTGAAACAAATTTTATGCAATAAATTGTTTATGAATTATTTGAATTTTTATTTTTTAAATATATTTTTGTTATGTTTGCCTTTAATGTGTACAATGATTTCATGACAACATTTATATAATATATTTATAATATTATTATTTTATTTTTAAAATAACGTAAATATACTAATTAAAATTGTTGATACAATAATATACATTTTTTTTCATAATATAATAAAATTTATGATTATAAACTTATATAATATTATTATCCTACTTTTAAAATAATATTAAAATTGTTGATACAATAATATATATTATACTTTATTTTTATTTATCTAAAAATTTCTTTTTTACTTTACAACTATTCAATATATATATATATTTAATCAAGAGTTATTTCTATTTATATTTTTTTTTTAAATTTGAAATCTCATTAAAAAATTCTCAAGAAAATAAAATAATAACAATCAAAAGCACTTTAGTATGAATTATAATTTTGAACATATTACAACAAAAACTAATTCTTCAACTAACATAAAAATATAAACAACTTTCAAAATATTATAATTCATAAAACATTCAATGGACAAAATATTTTTATAGTCCCATGTTATGAACATGAATGGAAGATAAATTTATAGTTTCAAATTTAATATCATTTTCTTTCTCTTTTCATCCATTTATAAAAAAATGTTTCAATTTTATTAAATTAGAAATATTAAACAATAATGATTCCCCATTAGATTATAATCATATGTGTACCTCTTAAACTCTAAATAAATAATGGATATCTACAATAATAGTAAGAGACAAATTGACATGCCATGATCATATATAAAAATTGAAACACAACTACATATTTAAAAAACTAAAACTATCTAAGAATTATTTAATTTTTAATCTATTTAAGAGTTATTTTATATGTCATGATCATATATAAAAATTGAAACACAATTAAATTTTCTAAAATTTTAAACTATCTAAGAATTATTTAAATTTATTATTTTTATAATTTTTTCATTTACCTAAAATTATTTAAATTTATTTTTTAAACATTAAAACCTTCTATTTAAATGTTTCTTTTATAAAATAATTCTTAAGTAAATAAACATAAATTAATGCCAATTTTCTAAAAATATGTAATTGATCACCTACCTTATGATTTCCCGTGGATAAATTAATCCATCTAATTGGAATGAATTTATTAGTAATGATAATATTAAATACATCAAATATTCTAAAAAGTTCATGTATTCCTTAATATCTTCCCTTTTTAGTTGTTTGGTTAATATAATAAGAAAAACTTCTACATTTCTCTTCACATGTCTCCAATTAACACTTGGATTCCATAATCTTATGGAATGATAAGTTTGAATTATTTCACCTTTCTAGTGATTTGTACCATGATGCTAACAAATCAAACATGATAAAGCATGAAGTAAAAAACATCTAATAACATGCATATAGTCAAAGCTCTTAACTCCCTCTATTGAACTAGAGATGACTTTAAATTATTGAAACTCGTAACTCATTTTCTATACTCTTCCATGCTTTGTTTATTATCCCTTTCTTGCAGATCTAGAATTGTTCTTCTTTCTTTTGTTCATGCTCCATAATTTTTGCTAAGACCCTTTATTGTAGGTTTGAATCTAGTATACCCATAATTTTTTGGTTCCATGATCTATTTAATTATCCCTTTAGCAAATATCTAACTCTCTTTTGGAATTATCTCATTTTTTCTTTGATATTTGTGGCTTAACTCACAAGGTCCATTACAAAAGAAGAAAATTCTTTATATTTTTGAAATGACAGTTTCTTTCAAATATTTTGATAGATTCTAGTAACTTACAAACCTTAAAGTAATTTCTTCTACTGATGATCTCAATATAATTCCTTGAAGTGTAGAAAGATAATCTCTGTTTGAATCCCTCTAGGCAAAGTTTCATATATATTGAATCTAGCAATAACATATGATAACTCCATGATTTATAGGATGACAAGATCACAAATTTGATACCATTGCAATAACCCTAATGATTATTTTATGTAAAAAAAATATTTTATTATTTTAATTATAACTTGTGAAAACCCATAATTCTTTACAACTTATACATCAACATTCATAACCCAAAATGAATAATTGTGTTAGTGAAGAAAGATAAAATTTAAAAAAATTCTTACTATTTCAATGAATTATAAGATTACATCAAAATATTTTGTAACAATGGTAGGGATAATAGTTAGAATAATAACAAAAAAATTGTAACAACATTGTTGGAATCCACAGTAACTACAAATTATACAAACTTTATTTAGCTATGATTTACCAAGAGGAAAATTCATTAATGACCTTAGAATGAGACCATTCTATAGGTGTAAAGGGGTTTCATCCTCTAATCCTCAAAATCGAAGGGCTTTAATCTTATGATCTCTAGTAGATCTAAGGGTTTCTATCCTCAAATTTGGTTGCTTGAGCATGTGTTTAGAATAATTTTGCAAGTTTTTTTTATGTGCAGAATATGAATAATAATCTTCAATTAGATGTTTTCACTCTTGATATCCTTCCAATTAATGATTGGTATATGATTTTCTCAAAATAACAGCTAAAATTACATAAGGAACAAGGTAGTATAGGATGCAACCACCACATTAATGGAAACATCAAGCTATATTCCACTTTTAGCATTGTGAGTTCGTGTGAAATCATTACCTTGTTATTTAAAACTTTTTTTATATAGGGAAAACCCTTATGTAACACCCTGCCACGCAACCCTAGAGGAAGTTGCAATTAACTATACAAACACAATTTTTTTTGTTTAAGTACAATTAACATGCAAGTTCACTACCCATTGCCAACAACCTCTAAGGTTACGAGACTGAGATTACTTTTTAAACCCAAACAAGAAATATGAATTGAAAACATAACATTTAATTACTTAAAGAATTAAGAACACATATATTCCATACATGATAAATTACATCAAAGAATAAGAGATACCACATGATTTTAAAAAACATAATTGAGCAATAAGATTACAACTCTCATTCCCCAAATGAGGTAAATCCAATAAGCATGGTTACATAATACATCTTCCACCTCAATAACAAATGAGGGGTAATAAATTAGCAGATTCAACATAAATGATTGAAACTAGAAAAGTAATTATATCCTACGAGCTCTCCAACTAGAAATCTCATCCACACAAACAAGAACGGGGAACCCAACGATGTAAGATGCACGTTCCACCCAACCATATGGTACCCAAAGGACCAACCCCCATGCTAGGAGATAGTAAAAAGATTCCAAGGAAAAACCTACAACCTCTAGACATAGGTAGAACAATACTAAACCAAACAAGTACAATACTAACAACATGATTACAATGCTTCCAGATACCAATGATCAACTACACAGTACAACAAAACTGACTTCTGATTGTCATAGAGAGAGTGTCACACATAATTTTCTATGAGTTATCCTGGCTCAACCTTCCTAGGCTATTGGACCCCCATTCTGGGTTACCCTGGCTTGCCTCTACCAGTTGTCGAACCCCCATTCAAACTATGCTTCTCGTCTCATCTTAAGCCTTAATAAGCGTATGAGTCATGAGAGAGGCATTCATTATCTTAATTAGTTTGAAAGTTTTTCATTAATTCTTTTTAAGTTATCACTTAACTAAACTCTAAGTGAGTTACCCTGGTGCCCCTCTATGTGTCAGACCCCCACATAGAGCCACTCTCCTATCGACAACTCACACGGTACAAAACCACAATTCAATGGGTAGACTAGATGCACAAAACTGATAACAAATACCAACCTTAAGACATAAGGTCACACAACCCATTTGTAGTAACCAGGTGTTCAAATAACTAAACATAGGGTCATCCCACAATAATGGGTTACACTTTTTGGCCAAACTTGACATTGAAATCAACATTTTCAGAGAAAACTTCACTTTCTGACACTTATAGTAGGTAAATTATTAAGAATTTGAAAATGATGTAAACTAGTGATTTCTGAGATTTTGTCTATAGATTTTAAATGTATTTTAAAAAAAAAATTAAATTAAATTGTAATTTTTTTGCATCTCCCTTGATAACTAGTTTTTAATAGTAAACAACATTTTTTAAAAGTGGTGTGTACTTTGGCTTGCATAAATTTTTTTCTACAAAGGATAAAACTCTAATTCTTTTGAATTTATGTTGGTAACACAAGTATCTAGGGCTTTCATTTTGTTTCATAGAATTTTGTTGAATATTTTTCTTTTAATTAAGTTTTGAAGTCAAAACATTTATAATTTAGACATAGGTGCACTTCGGCACATATAACTTTTTTAGTATGTATTGAAATTCAAATTTTTTTTTGTTAGAACGAGGACATCAATACCTATTGGATATATATTTTTCAAAAAAAAATTCCTCAAATTTACTATTTTTCCATGATGATTTTTCATCGAACTTGACATTCGGTGAAAAACCTATGTACAATAAAACTAAAAAATAAAAAATAAAATAAAAATAAAATATATTAAATTTATATTTGTTGGAAAGCACGTTTTGATCACTACAATCATCCAACTTGGTTTATCAAGTTGACTTCATTTGCACCTCCTTCCCAAGCTTCAATAGTAAAAAAAAATGCATAAATTTTGAAATGGTGGAGGGGAAGGTGAAAAAAGGGGGTTCATTAGAACCCCCCTTCTAATGAAGAGGGTTCATTCGAACCCTTATATGGTGCAAAAGGGGGTTCATTAGAAGGGAGGATGGTTCATTAGAAGGAGGGTGGTTCATTTGAACCCCCTTCATTAGAAAGGGTAAACCATTTTAAATTTTTTGATGAGAATTTCTAATTATTCTTCGTTCCAAAAATTGTAACCCACTATTGTGGGTTTACCTCACGTGCACTACCCAAAACAATACACAAATGAACTATCACATAAAACATCCCAACCTAGTATAACGTCACTGGAAGACTTACTAACTTGATTAGCCCATTTTGCCCAACAGACATAATAGGAAAAACACAAGTTAAAAGCAACTCAAGAAAATAAAACTTCTAATATTTGGATTTCTTAAATCCAATTTAACAATAAAAATTTGTTCAATTATTTCTAATTCGAGACAATTTAATTGATAAGAACAAATCATAATTAATTGTTTATCTCTATAATTTCCCCAATTACAGATTGCATGAAAATAACTAGTCTTATCATAAATTTGTTTGCAACCAAATACTATTAAACTATCATAACATCATATTCTTAAAAAAAATTCTCATTTCATTTAAAACAAATAATCATTTCCCTTAAAATCATTCCCTTATTAAATAACTACTTGAACATTTCACAAGCAATAATAAATCTAAATCTAAATATTTACTTTAGTTTCTCAACAATATCTAAATATAAGAATTCTATTTCCTCATAGAAATCATTTCATTATAAAATAAATATGTGGACATATACATCTATATTAATTAAATATTCATTTAAATAAGAAAATCGTTTCTATATAAATTTAAAATTCATTTCTCACGTTGAAATATTCATTTATTTAACCATATGCACATTATACAACTTTCTTAATTACACATACTGATCAAAATTAACTTTTTTTTAAATCAAATCATTTTATTATAAAACCAATATTTACATCTAATAAAATAATCTAAAAATAATTATATTTAAAAATAAATATATGTTTAAACATATAAATATTATTTAAATATATAATTATATTTCAATTTAAATTCCAACTAATCATTTAAATACTATCCAATTATATAAAATATATTATATATATATAATAATAATATATATATTTTTAAAAAAATATATAATATTAAAAAAATTAGATTTTAATTTTTTTTTAAAGAAGATTTTAATTTTTTTTAAAAGAAGATTTTAATTTTTTTTAAATAAATAAAAAAACTAAACCCCACACAACAAGGGCAGCGCCCAGCTGTGGGAAGCAGGGGGTGTGCTTTGAAGACAATGCAACTGTCTGTGAGGCAACATCGTTGCCTCCACAGTCGCCTCCCTATGGGGGCGGTTGTGGGGGTAGCCCCCGCACCCCCCAAAAAAAAATATTTAAAAAAAAAAAATTGAATAAAACTAAATGAGAGTTTTAAATAATTATTTACCAGAAGTATAATTTCCATAAATTCATAAGAGGGTTTCAGTTTTTCTTGGAATTTACACACATCTAACTTTGTTGTTTTTAGTTTGAATTTCCTATTGTTAAAAAAAAAAAGAGGATCTTAAGCTTTCTCAAATTTTCTACAAAATTTTCACAATTTTCTACAGAAATTTCTAAAAATTCACAGCAATATCTCAAGCAATCTTGAACAATTAAGCCATAGAAGAACCTTTTTTTGAAGCTTGAAGACAAAATGAGATTTGGAGTTGAGCTTTCCTCCAAGATCTAGATTTTCCTTCCTTCCAAGATCTCCACTTTCCAAATCCAAAAAATAACCCAAAAATAAATTCAAGATATTTTATTTTTCTCTCCACATTTAGTTAACATTTTCTAAAATATCTCCCTTTCAACACTATAGATATTTTCATGCATTCCCAAGATATTTACCTTAAAATCATTTAAAAACAATTTTTAATTTCAAATAGATTTAAATCTTTTAATTTATGTTTTTTCAAAACAACTTTAACTATTTAAATTTATTTAGTTAATATAATAAATTTAACCACTAGAATTAAATTACCTTACCAATTAAATAAAATTAAATTAATCAAATTAAATAACAATTTAATCTAAAATACTCAAATTAACATTTCTACTTCTTAAATATTAATTCCCACATATAATTTTCACTCATAATAAATGACCAAAACATCAAAGACGACATGACTCAACAACATACTAGATACAAACTAACGATACACTATGACAAGATTGTGGTTTTACAAGAAAACTTTGTTACTATCTCCCAATAAACAATACTGTTGGAATATGGACACGCTCAAACTTGTGAAACCAGGTGGAGACGATATCTTGTACCTACAATCATGTAACCAAAATGAATGTTGTACATGGATAATCATAACAGTCACACTGTGAAGAGAGATCATATAATCACAAAGCGTTTGCATGCGAATGATGTAATTCTGTCCCCTTCACCAATACAATCACATCCAAACTGACAAAAGTAAAGCATCATTAATCAACAAATAAACATATATCAATATTAACAAATATGCTAATCCAAAACATAACATGAAACATAACATCCATATAGTGCATCATCTCATCATAGTAAAACATCCACATCGCTCTAAAACCAACAATCATAAACCGTAACAAATATCAAGGTCTAACAACATAAACAAATCTAAACACATAATAGTAACGACTAGAGGGGCACTACACCTTATGCAATAGTTTCAACATTAAAATTGGTCATTAATGGCACTCTAGGTTGTGCAACAAGGAATATGAGAGTAAATAGTGTGAAAAAAGTGAAAATATCAAAAAATTTAGGTTGGGAAAAACTTAAATCTCATGCCACATATTAAGGGTCAATGTTTGGGAGTATAGCACCCTAAATATCCAAATTATAAGAAGATACCCAAAATTTTGATCTAATTAAGGTGACATAGTTTAATATGTTGGGGATTAAAGTTTGGGACCGTACCATGTATAAGGTACTTGAGTTAGATAAAGGTTGAAGATATAATATTGAAAGGCAATTTGATGTAAGTGTTGGGGAGTTAGGGTCTAGGCTAAAGGCATATTGGTAAGGAATAACACAAAAGTATGATCAAACTAAGTAAAAGTGGGGGAATTGAAAGAAAGAGATGTTGGGAAGGAGAACTAAAAAAAATAGTGGGGACAAAGGGAACAAATAAACTTAGAAGGAAATTCATGTCATAGTGGGAAAGTTTGATATCTCAATAGGAATAAAGGAAACAATGAAGTCATGTAGAAAGGCATACTAGAATAGGGACATCTTAACTCTTGATAGGAATAAGGATTAATGAAATTTTGGTCAAAAAATCATGCTAGGATGGGAAATTTTAATGTTTTGATGAGAATATAAAGGAAAGGGCAGAGTTTGAGTAAATGATATGATAGGATGAAAATATATGAAACTTTAAAAACTTGCACACTTAGAAAATTGAACACACCTACACACTTAGAAAATTTTGAACTTAATGCACACATGGGAGATGACGAGGGAGAAAATATATGCAAACTTTGATAGAGGTAGACATTATAAACAAGAAATAATAATTTTCTCTATAAACATAAATTAATGGAAAATGAGATAATTATATTATTTAACTTTTGTTTTAAAAATTTAAAATCTTCTTATATTATTTAACTTTTGTTTTAAAAATTAAAATCTTTTAAGTAAATAATTTTTATTTATTTTTATAAAATAACTCTCAAGTAAATAAAAAACTTAAGTAATTCTTAGATAGTTTTAACATTTTAAACATTTAATTGTGTTTCAGTCATGACATATAAGATAATTCTAAAGTAAATAAAAACTAAATAATTCTTAAATAGTTCTAATTTTTAAATATTTAGTTGTCTTTCATTTTTTATATATGACATGCATGACAAGTTGTGTCATACTACTATTGTGGATATTCATTATTTATTTAAAGTTTGAAAGATACAAGTATGATTATAATCTAATGGAGGGATCATTATTGTTTAATATTTTAAATTTAATAAATTCAAATATTTTTTTTATGAATGAAAAATATATATATATTAAATTTTAATATTATAAATTTGCCTACATTCACCAACATGAGACTATAGAAATATTTTTTTCCATTGAATATTTTATGAATTATAATATTTTGAAAGTTGTTTATATTTTTATGTTAGTTTAAGAAAAAAAATTTACAAATTATTTTAATAAGTGTTATTGAAATTAGTTTTTGTTGTAATATGTTAGAAATTATAATTCATGAAATAACTCTTGATTAAATAAAGTAAAAAAATCCTGAATAGTTGTAAAGTAAAAAAATAAATTTTAGATAAATAAAAATAAAGTATAATGTATATTATTGTATCAACAATTTAATATTATTTTAAAAGTAGGATAATAATATTATATAAATATATTATCATAAATGTATGAAAAAAAATGTATATTATTGTATCAACAATTTTAATCAGTATATTTATATTATTTTAAAAATAGAATAATAATATTATATAAATATATTATATATCTGTTGTCATGAAATCATTGTGTACATTAAAAATAAACATAATAAAAATATATTTAAAAAAATAAAAAATAAAAATAATTTATAAACAATTTATTGTATAAAATTTGTTTCAAAATCTTTCATTATATATATTTATTATTATTATTTTCAAGACTTGTTTCATTATTATTATTATTATTATTATTATGGAAAATTGCTATCAGAGAGGATAGCACTCTTTCTATTGCTTTGAAACACTAGATTACAAATTTTCAGGACTAGACATTACATATTCAAATTTTCTACTTTCTTAGAGGACCTTAAAGTCATTGAATGCTTTTCTTTTGAAGGTGTTTTCTCGCACATCACCTCTGTCCATTCTTGTTCCATTTCAATGCTACTACTTGCCACATTCAAGTTTACAATATTGTCACTATTTGTTGAAGTAACCCGTGATACTGAGGAAAAATCTGTTGGACTTTAGCATAAGTTTACTTAGGCATATTCTATTTCCTATGTTAATTATTATCCTTATCTTGTTGAGTTGTTTTTTTGCTCAAAATAGGATTAGGGTTGTGAATGTCTTGCTTTTAGCATGATTGCCTTTTTGAAGACTTTTGTATTATTTGTAAAACAATTCCATTCAATATCATAATGTTGATTTTTGCTTGAACAAGCTTGCTCTAAGGGTTTACAAAACATCTTTCATTTTTGTTCTGAATATATGTTGCATGTGATAGGTGATTGATTGCAGGTGATTCTTGGGGACTGTGAAGTTAGTTTTTCAACTTCTACATGGTATCAGAACTCCAGACCTGTTGTTGCCTATTCGTGTTTCGAAGATATTCTCTCATAGCATTTTTTTTGTGCAAGGGATTGACATCATTTTTCATTTTTGCTTCAAAAATCTAGCTTTCACTTAGTTGTAGGAAAAACAATTTATGTCTTTTGTAGCCAGAGTCAAAATTTGAACTGGGTATCTTTTAGATTTTTGATATCTTGTACGGATCTAGAGAAAACTGTTGTACAAAAATTGGCACGTGTCATTTTTCCCTTGGGTGAAGGTTTAAAAAATATATATATTTTCATCTTCTGATTGCTAGATCAAAAAAAAAAATTGGGTTTTGTTTTTAGCTTCAAAATATTTCTGGGTTTCTATTTTTGTCCACTCATTGTGAACAAATTTTGCAAAAATTAAATTAGAAGTAAACTTTTTTTTGCTAGAAAACCCATTTCCTGCAGGGTAAATTCAGTTTTTTGAAAAAATCATAACTTTTGGCCGGATTTTCGAAAATAAATAGGCGTTGGAAAGCTAGTTCCGTCCTCTTCTCAGATCTCAAACCTGATTTTTGTAGAATTTTTTTTAGGTATCTGATTTTTTTATTAAAACTCAGCCTTAGTTTTGTGAGTTATTTTCTTGGGAAACGTGCAATCAAGAGTTTTTTTAGATCAAAGAAGATTTTTTTTTTTGAGAGTATACACTATTTTTTTTCTGTCATGGATTTACATAACATTGCACCCCTTACTCCATTCAACTATTTTTGTTGGAAAAAACAAATGGAGATTCACTTGAAACATAAAGGGTTGTACAAGGTAACCATGGGTACAGAAATTGAACCTACAAGTGCTACTGAAAAGAGAAAATGGTTTAATAGGTGTGATAAAGCTTATGGTACATTATTTCTGTCTCTTTCATATAACTTTCTTTTTCACATTGAGTCTTGAACTACACCCAATGAGATCTAGACCACTTTAGAGTCTTTATTTGGGAAGCAGGATACTATGAGAGGGTTTTAGTTAGAGAATGACCTTATTGGCTTAAATCCTAGTGATTTTGACAGCATCTAGGAGTTCTTCACCAAACTCAAGTCTCTTAGATTGCAGTTGTCACAGTGTGGTGTTCAGAAAGAAGACTTTTAGTTGATATTGTCCATTCTTTCTAAGTTTGGACTAGATTATTTAGTTTTTGTATCTACCTTTTATGCCACTATGGATGCACTTGGTACGAGATTCACTATGCCATCTCTTGATGACTTTGCTTCATCTCTCACTTGAGAGCAAGCTAAGTTAGCTAGCATGGGCACGGTGAAACCTTCTTCCTAGAACTTATTGCATCACAAGAGCCCAAAGATCAAATGGCTTCTACAGGCAAAGGCAAGAAACATAAACAAAAGGATTCCAAACCTCATGAGCAGCAAAATGAGTCATAAGACTCATCCTCCTCTTCTAAGGGGAAATCATCTAAGAAGGAGAAGGGTCCATGTGCATATTGCAAGAGGGAAGGACATGCAGAACATAATTGTTACAAGAATGATATTGATGAGCTGAAACATCTTCTTCAGAAATATCAGATTGATTTTCCTTCTAGGATGTCTACATCATCTTCTTCTCATTCTTCTTCTTTTGAACAACATAACACAGGCATAGCTAGTTTACATACTTCATCAGATATGAAGGGACATGCTCTTTGTGCTTCTTCAAGTATTGAATCAGGGAGATGGCTTCTAGATTCAGGAGCATCTCATCATATGGCTTCTTCATAGACTGTGTTCACTTCCTTTGAGCCTTGCACTATGTCTCCCATTTTGATGGGAAACAACACTTACATGAGTGTTACAGGGAAGGGGTCTATTAGTTTTGGGGACCACTCCTTTCAGGATGTATTGTGTGTCCCTCACTTGACAAACAACCTTCTTTCCATTTATCAGATCACACATGAAGGCACTGGGAGATCTGTGGAGTTCACACCTGATTTAGTTATCATCAGAGACTTGGAGAGTAGAGCAGTTATTGCTACTGGGATAGTGGATCACTCATCTCGGTTATATTCCTTCACTGATTTTGCTACTGGTGGTGCTTCTATTTCTACAGCTATTACTCACACTTCTAGTGTGCATCATCCTTCAGAGGAGAGATTTGGCTTCTTGAACATTGGAGTTCTCACTTCGGATCCTATTCTCGAGCCTTACATTCCATCTCCTCCACCTCCTATTGCTTCTTCTATTTTAGTACAACAGGATCCAGTTGATCATACATCTTTGGAGGTTTCTATTGAGTCTTACCTACTTCAGCTTCTTCATTTGTTGAGGTCACACCTGCTTCTGTGGAGACATCTTGGGCTGCACCTTCTTCACCTTCTGAGATTGGTTTCATTCGGCCTCTCTCCTCTCGCTTCTTTCAAGAGATGCAGTTTTTTCACTTCTTTTGGAGAAACTTCATTCTGGGGGGATTTGTGGTCTCTTTCTTCCTCTCTTATGGGGGGATTCATTTATGTATCTTTGTGATGGATGGTGTCCTTGGGGGGTCTTATGGAGTCCTCCATCTTTCATCACTTAGTTTATTGCATTCTATTTTGGGGAGGAGTTTTGTTCCCATGTGGTTTTCTCCTTTACCCCGTTTGATTTAGTTTGCATTGCATTTGTAAATGAGTACCTGACAGGCCTTGTTGTCGGGACTCATCTTTGCATAATAATTTGTTTCTCCCTAAGTTGCACTTATGGGGGTGTTGGTGTAATTAATTATTTAATTAAACTTTAGCATAAGTTTACTTGGGCATATTTTATTTCCTAGGTTAATTATTATCCTTATCTTGTTGAGTTGTTTTTTTGCTCAAAATAGGATTAGGGTTGTGCATGTATTGCTTTTAGCATGATTGCCTTTTTGAAGGCTTTTGCATTATTTGTAAAACAATTTCATTCAATATCATAATGCTGATTTTTGCTTGCACAAGCTTGCTCTGAGGGTTTACAGAACATCTTTCATTTTTGTTCTAAATATCTATTGCATGTGATAGGTGATTGATTACAGGTGATTCTTGGGGACTGTGAAGTTGGTTTTTCAACTTCTACAAAATCAGTGTGCTTGAGCACTAGATCTGATTCCTCCAAGGAGGGAGGAGAGGGATTCTCATCAGTCAACTCTTGAGGATGAATTTTCTCAATCTTTGGAGTGGGTTGAGGTGACATTGGATCCTTTTCATTAAGCTCTGGAGAAGAGGCAACAAATTCCTATTCAAGGGGAGAGATAACATAATGACATAATTCCACCCCATCCCACCAAGATGGATTGCTGATGGGGGCAACCTTAGCCCAACCCTTACCACATTGTGTAGTAACATGATTTGTTGTGAAACATTTTCTGCATTTGAAAGCAATTTTTTTGTAATCTATTGGTTGGCACCAATGCCTGTTGCCAACTTTGAGAAAAATATTTTATAGAAGACCTTTTGAAACCTCCATTTCGACACACAAATGAGAAAAATTTGAGTTCTCATAATTAATTTTTTCCTTTGAAATGTTGTGGTATTTTCCTAGCCCATTGCTAATCTCCTTCAAACAATTAATTTCCCAAAACTATAGAGGGAGGTAAGGTAAACAAACCCACAAATAAGTAGAAGAAAATGACTCTTTATGTGGATCAAATGAAGGGAACCAGGGTTTCATGCATAGGAAATCTCCTTGGAAGAACCATGGACCAGTATTAAGTATCATTTCTTTATCCTCTTGAGAATCGAATTCCAGTATGAAAAACCCTTTAGCACAGGGATAAATGTTGAATTTTTCCTTTAGATATTATTTCCAGTTCGAGCATATCCAGGCATGAATATCACTTAATTTTGACCATACCTTCATAAACCTGCAAACTAGGGCATAGGCATGTAAATAGTCTTCTCTTTCACCAAAAAATATATCCAAAGAAATCTTTGGGGTAGACGGTGACTTGCACACAAAGAAAGGAAGCCTTTGATTTGCAACACCATGAGGAGAGAGCGGATTAGAGGGAATATTCCCAGGCTGCGGACCAGCATGACTGTGTCGGCCCTCCAAATTGAGGGCATTACGGCTTAAAGCATCCTTAAAATTTCCACACCCAACATCCTTAGGCCCCACGAACGTATTGCCTGCAACAATATGGGAAGGATGCACTAAGAATGAATATGTTAAAGGGTTGGAACCATTGAGACCATCATTACAAGTAGCGAATCGGAGGGAGGGAGTGCTTGTGGACATTGTTCGTGACCAGTTTATTTTATTTTATTATTTTAAATCTATTTACATAAATTTAAATGTATCATATTGAAAGGATAATTAGAAATGAAACATATTTTCAAAGATAAAGAAAACTCTCTGAATTTGTTTTATTTATTTTCATTATATATATTTATTATCAAATATTTTTTTAATGAATTACTTAAAATTTTATATTATTTAAACACCCTTATTATAAGGCATCTCTAATTGAACTCCCATACACTTAAATCATCTCCTATGAATAAGCGCACATGGTATTGTTTTAAAATGTTGTGCAATATCTTTCCTTCAGCGTGTATTGTATTTGGTGGGGAATTTACAGGAAACGATTCCAACATATTTATTCCATCCTAGAAGTAAAGAAAAAACATAACTTTTAAACGTGAAAATGAAGATAAAAAGTTTAACTAAAATGAAAATCTCTTAAAAAGTAGATGAAGTACGGGAATGATAGGTTAATGGGCCTGCCCACCTAAGGAGTGTACCCTTAGAGTGTGTCGGATAAGCCCAACCAATGTTGAGAGATCAATTGGAATGTAGTGTTGGCGCCTCAAGAGGTGAGATGCAACATAATGCATTTTGGACTGGTCTAAATGGAGAATGAAAGTAGGATACAATCACATTCTTAGTCAACAAACTTAAAGGGAAACTGAGAACGAACTTAAAGGCTTAGCTCCCAAGTAGCTCTCACTTGTACTAAAAAATGACTATTCTTCATACAGAAGGCATCTATAGATATGCATGATCATTTTTTCACTTAGAAATATTTATAATATTTTAAAAATATGTTGAAAAATTATATTAAAAAGTTGTAATTTGAAAATGTGACATGTATCTTATTAGTTCATTAGTCAACCAACTTTGTTGTATGGACAATGATACTATTTAATATAGTGGATCACATCTATTTAAAAAATTAAGCATCCCAATAATGCTTGAAAATAAATGTAGCATTCCTATTTTTACATATAAATATCTAGAGAAGTGGTCATGAAACAAAAATATAAATATCTATTAATTCTTTAAAAAGTATTTGCTTCACTTAAGAATTATTTTTTTTTTTAAAAGATAAGCTTCAAGAAATTAATGCAACCTTGGACCTAAAGTAATACTAGAAAATCTACATAAATAAATAAAAAAAATCAATGATTTTACAATTCGATTGCAAAATATATTTTAATATGTCCATTGTATGAGAGTTTCTTCTTTTTTATTAAGAATGCTTAGAGATGAAAAACGTCTACTTAGCACTTTTCTCTTTCCTTGAAACCCTCTTTCAACCATTTCTTTTAATTGAAAATTGTAATAAATTTTTGAGGTTATTTGGCATGTAAATTATCTCTAATCATGTAACTCACTTGACATTCAACCTTTCTATACTTGAACACCTCTATTCTATTTTAGTTCTAATCATATGACCACCTTGGATGCCACTAGGATATAACCATTCATAGTAGAATCGCCAATGTTTAAAATTATCTTTTCTAATCCTAACACGTATGTTTATCACTCTAGTTCATACACCTATCCTTTTGATGCCCAAACAACCATAAATAGTTTTGAGAAAATTTATTAAAGATGATAATTGCATAAACAACAACAACAAAGAGGGATTAGGGGAAAGAGAATCCATACACATATCAGACTCAAAGACACAATAGTGTTAGGATTAAGTGACATCTACCTTGTAAATCCTATGTTATATTGCATGGTTCCAACATCCTTGGAAAGTGTCCCTAGGCACTTAGGGTGTATTTGGAAATTATTTTGTAATATTTATTCTCACAATTGTTTGCAATACATTCATAAGGGCTTGTGGGTTCCACTAGCAATAGTAAAGGTGATTTGTGAACATGAATATTTAATATTGTTTTCCCCACATGTGGACACCTAGAATGGGATGGTTAAAGATAACAAAGTGGAAAAATGAGTGACTATAGGGTCAAGTGGGCACTTGGAAATAGGCAACAATTATCTCTTGGTATTATGTCTTTTAGTACATTTATGTAATGTTTAATTTCCAAGTTTCGGCACCCAAGTTGGAGGGAAAGTATTAGAGCCAAACTTGGTTTCCTTTTGCATTCTGAGGAGGGAATCCAAGTGTTGGGATGTTTGGAATGAAGATTCATCTTTGGTGACATGTTTGAGGCTTAAGACCTCTTCACAAGTCTATAAAACTATCAATTGCACCTTAGTGTGCAATGGGTACACCGAAGAGGTGTGGAATATCAATTTGGTTTATTTTTTTCACATATTCATGCAGTATAGAAGGTCAATTGGTAGGTTAGTTATCAAATGATGTTTTTCAACAAAAGGCATAAGAGAGAAGTGATAGCTTCAAATTAACTATGATTACTTATAGGGATAAAAGTAGTCCTCAGTGGGCCCCATAATGGAGCATCTTAATATCCAATTGCAAAACACTTTTTATCCATAAATTACACAAACGGACAAATCATGTGATGCCACATCAGCGCACCAATAAAACATGACGAATGCACCACTATCAACCTCACTTTTTTTTAGCCTTTTTAAATACCTTAACAAAAAGCATGTTGATGTGGCATCATATTTGATGATGTGACCCTAACATTAATTTTTTTAAGTAGGTGAGTTGTCAAATAAATTGTTGTACAAAATTGGGACTGATTTGAAATTTCATGTAGGATTTTGAGAAACATGAAGTTAGGGTGCTCCATTATGGGCCCCTCTCCCCTAAATTAGGATAATAATCAACCTCCATTACCCATAGGCTCATGTTATGTTTGCAATAGGGAGAGATGTGTAAGAATTGTTGATGAACTCGAGCACCCAGGATCACCTGCAAAACCAAGATAAACCTTCCACACCAGAGCAATAAGAGATAAAATGCAGGAATATAGTGCAATAAAAAAAATGATGTTATTATCACACACTAAATGATACAATATTCCTCAACTCTCCCTTGAATTGACTAAGTTAATATGAATTTATCTAGACTAGATAGGAGGGAGAGGTGAGTGTTGATTATATAGCACAATATGGGAAAATAATTCCAAGAGGGGCAATAACTCCCAAATAACCAAATTAGGTGGGAGTTATGCCTACTTGGAAAATGCCATACATGTGACATAACCTACTCAAAAAGAGACAAATGAGTGGTTTTGTGAGGTGGCATATAAGGCCAAAAGAGGGTGTCAAACTCAACCACCCAAGTGTGAGTGGGAGCAACACATGTAATCGATGGATTACGCCACGTGTCCTCACATGAACCACATCTCCTATAACCTAAGGTATGCTTAATAATGTGTAGGAAAAATAATATTAAAAAACCTACACTAACACCCCCCCTTAAGCATAGCTTAGGTGGGTGAAAAGACATAAAGATGCAAATATGGGTCTCGGCTACTAGGCCATGTTAGGTACCCATGTACAAAATACTCTCTCACAAATGGAGTAAAGGAGAAAACCCAGTGGGACAAAACTCCTCCCCAAAAGAGAGAAAAGAAAACAAGTTTCCCAACATAAGAAGAATCCTATGCAAGGAAGAAGTCCCCTCCAAAATAGAAAGGATAGGAAAGACCATGTAGCCTTCCCCAAAGTAGTCAACTGTGCCAATGGTTGAAGCTTGAAGTTGAATGTAGAACATGGTCCATGATCGTCGAACAATGTTCCTCCCCTTAGGAAGAAACAAAACCAAAGGTGTATGAAGAATGTATTCTCATTCCTGAAAGGAATATGAAGGAAGAATGATGAAAATGTATGAAGTCTCTGAACTCTGCTCAGGTGTCTCCATGTCGATGTCAAAAGATGTCACCATCAAATCAGCCGTTCTAGGCCACACTGCAGAAGATGACAATCTAGAACCTAGTGGAGATGGATGTAGAACAAAATTTGAAGACAAAAATATCTCCTCTAAAGACAAAGGTGTCTCCTCCAAATGATGCTCAAAAGTATCCACACTCATGTCAAATTGTGATGAATGATCATGTGGAGAATGAACAAGAGGTTCAAAAGGTTCCTCCATAACAACTGAAGAAGAATCAACTTCATCAAAGAGAAGATGCATGTCATGAATAGTGTCTCCCAAGTCTAAAATATGAGACTCCATAAATAAACTTGCAATGTCTATCAAGTAGTCATCCCAAGCAACTATATCTGGAAGATGATGTCAATCCTGTTGCACTGAATCACAAGTAGCCATGAATGTAACACAAGTATCCTCAAAAGCAATAGTAGATAGAGGAGAAGGAATGCAAGGCTCAATAACTGGATCTGATGTGAGAATACCAAGATTCAAATAGCCAAAATTCTCCTCAAAATCAAAATTCACACTAGGAGTGTGATCAATAGCCAAAGGATCAGAAACATCACCAGGTGCAAAGTCTGAAAAAGTATACAACTGAGATTCATGATCAACTATCCCAATAGCAATTATCTCTCTGCTCTCCAAGTCTTTGATGATAACTGAATCAGGTGTGAATTCCACAATCTTTCCTACTCCACCGTGAGTGATCTGATAGATGGAAAGAAGATTGTTTGTCAAGTGAGGTACACACAAAACATCATTGAAGGTTCCATCCCCAATATCAACATAACCCTTCCCAATTACACTCATGTAAAGTGTTGTTACCCATCAGAATAGGTGGCATAACACAAGACTCAAAAGAAGAGAAAATAGATTGTGAAGAAGCCATATGATGAGAAGCTCTAGAATCTAGGAGCCATTTCCCTGATTCATGACTTGTAGAAGCACAAAGAGATTTACCTTTATTTTTCTTAGACTCATAAGCAAATCCTGCATGACCTTTATCCTTACTAGATCCTGACTGTTTGGAATGTGAAGAAGTAGACTCAGACATTCTAGAAGGTAGATCAATGTTCTTCTTAAGAAGATGTTTCAGTTCATCAATATCCTTCCTATAACAAGAATGTTCTTCATGTCCAATCCTCTTGCAATATGAACAAGTAGACTTCTCCTTCTTAGATGAGTCCTCCCTTGTAGAGGATTTTTGTTCTGCTTGATCTGTGTGTGGATTTTTCTTAGATTTCTTTTGTTTCTTGTCAGATTGTCCTGACTCTTTCTGTCCCTTAGGTTGACTAGCCAACAAGGCATGAGTTTGTGATGGATTTATGAGACCCATAGAAAGAATCTTTTGTTGTTCATGCATTAACATCTCAGAAAAAGATGCAAATGAAGGCATAGTATATGCAGATCTCATAGTCAGTCTATGAGTATGAAAGCTAGAAACAAAAGTTGCAAATTTAGGACCAAGTTTATTCAGTGTATTATAGATTAACTGAATGTCCTTTTTATCAATATCACAAGCTTTACATTGTGCTCTCAGATCATTGACCTTAGTAATATAATCCTAGATGTTGCCAAAGTTCTTTCGATCAAGGCTCATCAGTTCATTTTCAATCTAATAGCCTTTGACTTCATCTGTTGTACCATACAAAGATTTTAAATTTTCCCAAGCATCATGTGAATTTGTACAAGATTTAATCTGAAACATAAGATCAAGGGAAACAAAGCTACGAAGACATCCAAGAGCTTTTGTATATTCAAGCATCCATTTTATCTTTTCCTTTTCATCTTTAGGTTCAGCTATCTTGTTTTCAACATATGGAGTATACCCAAGTTGGATTAAGGCATTCGATACATGTTGATTCCATGTTGCATAATTGTAAGGTGTTAGCAAAGAAACCTTAGAATGATCCATGTGTGAAGGAAAAGTAGAGCACAAGTGAACAGATCAAAAACACACGCTCACAAAGAGAGACCCCCCCTTTTTCACTCAATCAAGAATCCCCCCCAACAAAAAAAAATGATTTGGCACTTTATAAATCAGTGTGTTTACAATGTTGGAGTTGTTTTACAGAGTTTTACAAATGTCTAAAATAGACCCAATTACTAAAAGTACAAAATAATCTTGTATTAAGAACCTAAAAATAGCACCAATGTGTAGTGCTCAGAAAAATATCAACTTTCAAAAAAAGAATCACCTCGATCTGAGGTCATATGTGAAAATTATAGCCGTTTGAAGTTCCAAAAATGAGAATTGTCCTTCAGATCTACTGATAAAACTTATTTTCTAGAAAATACGGATCACTTGAGAAAAAATGGATCACACCACTACAAAGCCTGCAAAATTCTACCCCAAATTAAAAAAAAATCTCAAAAAAAAGAGCTCGTATGACTGAATTATGGCCCTCCAAAGATTGACTGCAAAATCAAAAAATGTAATTGGAGAGGGGGTCTACTGAAATATTCTGGTTTAGTTTATGAAAAATATATAACCTATATATAGAAACTAGCAATGACCTAGACGGTTTTTTTCTTCTGTGAACAAAACCCAGATGGAGGATTTTCTATAAAAATATAGAAAATGTGGATCTAGTGTAAAAAAATGCCTTTAGCAACATAAAATGACCCCAACAACCAAAAAACGACATGAAAAGGTAGAATCAGCTACTTAAGACAAGCAAAGGCATGCTGCAACCTGCAATACTGATTAAAACACTCACAAATCTCTCAAATTTGAGAAGGGGCTTGCAAATTTGACTCTCTAATACCATGTAAGAGTTGTTGATGAACTCGAGCACCCAAGATCACCTACAAAACCAAGATAAACCTTCCACATGAAAGCAGCAAGAGATAAAATGTAGGAATATAGTGCAATAACAAAATGATGTTATTATCACACACTAAATGATACAATATGCCTCAACTCTCCCTTGAATTGATTGAGTTAATATGAACTCATCTAGACTAGATAGGAGGGAGAGGTGAGTGTTGGTTATATAGCACAATATGGGAAAATAATTCCAAGAGGGGCAATAACTCCCAAATAACCAAGTTAGGTGGGAGTTATGCCTACTTGGAAAATGCCAAACATGTGGCATAACCTACTCAAAAAGAGACAGATGAGTGGTTTTGTGAGGTGGCGTATAAGGCCAAAAGAGGGTGTCAAACTCAACCACCCAAGTGTGAGTGGGAGCAACACATGTAATCGATGGATTATGCCACATGTCCTCACATGAACCACATCTCCTATAACCTAAGGTATGCTTAATAATGTGTAGGAAAAATAATATTAAAAAACCTACACTAACAAGATGGAGATAGAGGGAGAGATAGGGATAGAAAGAGGGAGAGGCAGAGGGGAGGATAGAGAGAGTGAGAGGGGTAATAAAATAGAGATTCAAACACAGTGGACATGCATTTAGAATTTTTAATAACTTCTACTCACAACTACAAGAAAACATGATACAATCATTTCCCAAATACATTGCTCATCTCATTGGTCTCCCACTCCAGTATGACCGAGTATAGCATGGATGGGAGCTTTGTTTTTGAGAGCATAAAATATTGTCACTCCACCCTAGTAATCTTAGATTATTTTCCACCTTAGTTGTTCAAGATTTTTTTGCAGCTACCGAGCTAGTTCAACACCATGTGCCAGAAGAGTATAATTTTCATAGCTCTTCATTGTTTTGTAGCCAAGGTCAGGAAGATGAACGAGCTCATTGTGAACATCTATGTGCAATCCATTTGCAAACACCTTTGCTATGATTTTACTTATGTAAGTATTAAATTCAATAATTCATTATTTATTAAATTTAAAAAAATTAAATTAAATTAAATGATAAAAATATTGAGTACAAAAAGATATTGGCAAGCTTCTCACTAGGGAAAAGATGTTAAGAGACAATCCTTTATTTCATATTCCTTTGTTTTTTGTTACACCTCCTTATAGCTCAAGGCTGTGTTCATAGAATAATTTACTTAGCATCACCAATAATCTCTACAAGAACATTGTCCTTGTTTGAAATGATGAAACCCCTTCCCATCTCTAAAAATAATTTGATGTATGACAATATTGAAGATAAATGTAGTCTAATAGTCTATACATACTTGAAATTTCTTAAGACAACTCTAGTAGTTGGCCTAGCTGGTATGTTGAGCAATCTAGATACAATTACCAGATTCTCACTATGGTGGCATAGGAAAAAAAATTTCCCTCCTTCACATCAATTTGGAAAATACCCTACTGCCTTCATCTCCCAAAAAAATTTATCCAAACATTGCATGGGTCTCCTATGTCTGTGAGTGTGATCTATCTCCTATACAAACAACATGTACCATTTTATGATCTTCAATCCAACTACATCCAAGTTTATTTTGAATTTCTTTATCTTTCATTAGTCTCCTAACCAGTTGAACCTCATTCCACCTGCCTACTTCTACATAGATGTTTGATAGAAGAACATATGTTGCAACATTTTTTAGGATCAAGCTCAAAAAGGATAGTTGTTGTAAATACTTCTAACCCTACATTCTTATGTGAACTACAGACACCAAGAAAACTCATCCACACAACCACCACATGTTTTATGTGTATTTTAATTATGAAGTATAGAGCTTCTTCAAGATATCCAGCATGGCCAAGAGGGTAAACCATCCAAACATAAAACAAAGACAATGTTCCGCCTATCAAAACATGAAACAGAGCCCTGTCGTTGTGTTTTTAGTAATATAATTTATTAATTATCATGGATTTAGGTTTTTCGATAGAAAAACATGCAATTCCCATAAAGATATTTCTCTCATCTCCACCTAGCATATCAATGCTATTTCGAAGTAAGGTTTTTATGCATGGATTCAACTTCTTATCAACTTCATTCAAATAGAAGTGTCAATCCTTTTTGTCAATTCTATCATGACCAAGCCCACTAAAGATTTGAAGAGATAGATGTAAAAGTCCACTCACTTCCACAAAACTGTCAACCAATTCATCATAACCACAACATGGATTTGCTTGCCTAAATTCATGCAAAAAAAATATCTCTCTACTATTTTCGAGACTCATGTCCTTCATCTTATAACAATGAGAAATTTTGGCATCTCTTAGAACTTGCCATCTAAAACAAGGAATCACCAATCCCTTCTACTTCAAAAGGCATACCTTAGATAGTCAGTTCCTTCCTTTATTCTATGACAATTGAGATGGTGGCTATCAAACAGATCTTTGAGTAGCTTAAGCTGCAATGAAGGAAATACCCCTCTTGCAAATTTTTCTCATTGTGATGTAGAAAAATTGGACCTAAGATCTAAAAGGCATAATGCAATGAAAGTCACTCATGTCATTAAAGTATTTGAATCCATCATCCACTAAATTGACATGGCTCAACACAAGTGGAGCTTACATGGTTATGGTATGTTCTAGAGTGCTTCATTAGCTCCATGATTATGAGAGGATCCTTGCAGAAACCATCTTGTGCATATCCTACAACCACGACATTACAATCTAGATGGAATCTCTTTGAGGCATTTTGTGAAACAATTTACATGCCTTGTGTAGGCTTCCACATTTTGCATAAATATCTATTAGGGCATTTTCAACCACAACTACTGACAAAAATATGCTTTCAATTAAGCTTTGATGGATGCCCATCCCATGTTTTATATCTCCCATTTTGGGATATGCTAGGAGGATGTTGGCTTGGGTTGCAAAGATTGGCTCTAAACATGCCAATTGCATTTACTTAAATTCTACCAAGGCCTTTCCAAATTCGATAATCATTGCAATCCATTAAACCACAATTTTTTTAGGAATTTTATCACACATCTCTCTTGGCTTGTGCATGCTTCCACATTTTGGAAACATGTCTACTAGGACATTCCCTGAGATGACATCTTATTCACGTATTTCTTAAAAATCCTCGAAGCTTCATCAAGAACACCATTTTATGTATATCTTGAAATCATCGCATTGCATGATACCACATTTTTTTTAGGCATTTTAAGAAAAAATTTACATGCCTTGTGTATGCTTCCACATTTTTGGATACATATTTACCAGGTCATTTGCAATTACAATAGCTGATTAAAAAATACCTTTTCATTACAGTATCACAAATGTCCATACCATGATCCAAGGATCTTATGTTAAGTCAACTGAACAGTTTAGACACTTGTTTGTTGCATTTCATAACAGTCTCAATCATTGTGAAGATACCCACATTTTCTGTTAGCTGCAAATAAGGTATCTCATCAGAAGACATCTCAAAGAAAACTAAAGAGAATAGCCTTATAAATTCTTACTAGGGAATGTCAAACTAAAAGAATAGTATGTTGGGGCTGCACGATTCTTGTGAGTGAAGCTGAGACTATTTTTGCATGGCATATAGTATTTATAAAAGTTTGTCTAATTTACCAAGACAACAGACCCATTTTCATCCTCCAAGATACCACTACTAATAATCACGGCTAAAAAAATGGCATTCCCATCAACCCCAGTAACCAAATTTGAAAGAGGTAACTCCAAGTGTGCACTTCCCTTGAAATGGAAACCAAAATTTGGAAAAACAATGTCCTCTAAACCCTATACAATGTAACACAACCCTAGACCAGTAAAGGCTTCAACTCTGTTGGCTATGATGTACTCAATCTAAGAAGCAAAGACACCTAGGATTTGCTCATGGATTCACTAATAATAAAAAAATGAATGTAATCCTCAAAGCTATGATCGTCCCTCCACTACCACTTTCATTAATTTTCATGAACATGGAGAACAACTTCAAAAAAAAAATCTTAACATTCACTGTTGTCAATATGAAGTAATAGAATGCATTGAAGGTGCCACCTGTTTTTCTGGCTAGCAAGTGATTTTGCAACTTGACCCGAATTCCTCGCCTGACATGCTTAGTACTAAATTTTCAATGGATTAGATCATTCTAATCATTGGAAATCCTTCTCCATCATTACCATTCGTGGATTGTAAAAATTAGCTTTGTTCACTTCAAATAGGATATGCCTTCGGCGTAAATTAAGTATTTGGATGTAGAAATAAAGAGGAACAATTGAATGTAGAGTTACTCTACAGGAAAAAGGACATGTTGAGGCATAAAGAGGTTGTTCACAAGTACACATGTGCTTCCATGTTGGAGGAAAAGAGGATAATGGAAGTGAATGTATTGTAATCTCATTTATTTTAAGATAATGTATACTTGGCCTCTTTTCTTGATGGATTTTTTCTCAGGTTTCTCCACGTAAATACTATGTTATGCGATGTATTCTATGTTTTTTATTTGTGCCTCTTTTCATTCTTATAGCGATTTTATCTTTTATTTATTATTTCCATAAGTTCACATAAGATGTATTATTAAGCCTACTATGTTGGCTGATTTTTAGCATCATAAAGAAGATGGATCTAATCATGGTAATTCGATATTAAGGTCACTTAATTTCATATTTGTATATGTTTTAAGTTTTCATATTGTATTAATTTTGAGCCTTGTATCTCATACATTGAAGTCATAACTTGATTATCTGGATACAGATTGAAATTTCCCAATAAATAATACAAAGAGGCACAAGAAATGACAACATAGCCACTACACACATACCTATTGCCATTATTATAATTGTTGATGGTGGGAAGTATGTGTTGAGATTTTAATGAACAATTATGCCATATAGGACCAATGACAACCAAAATATTTGAAAATGTGGGACATGTGACCAATAAATCAATCTCAAGGATTACAAGTCTTGTTGTTTATCTATTTTAGCTTTCAACTAGTTTGTGTAGAGAAGAGGGAAGAAATGCAAGAATGAACAAATAAAAATTAAAAGGAAATAAGACAAATGGATTTCATTATTGACCCTAATAGATCTTTGCAACTCATGGCATCATAATCAATAATTAATTAAGAAAACAATGTACACAAATTAAATACAATATCATATGCATGTAACACTAAGAAATTCAAGAGTAGTAGCCCCATATATTAATCGATCAAAATGATTCAAACTTATAAATGATGGAATGTAGCTTAATGTTGCATATTGAAATGAAAGGAAATAGGTTAGGGGTACCACAATAGAGGTATGATAAACATATCTTCCTTCTATTTCATTAGGAAATTAGATCCACACAAAGAATTGACTTACAACCCTTAGGTGAGTCAATTCAATGCATGAATCTGCATATTTCCTTATGACTGAAGGAAAA
>VDFB02110328.1:0-15377 GCA_007258455.2 Sequoia sempervirens
TACAACATTGAACTATGCACTCCTCATGCCATTAAACATATGTACTTACATTCCCTTGAACTGTTAGTCAAGATTAATCTCACATTTTTTCCTAGGCCAAAACTATTATGCAAGTCTTAGGTAGGAACTTCGTTGCCTCGCAGCTCTTGTATTTTAATTAGAAGCTAGCATCAAACAAAAGAATAAATGAAGAAAATTAATAGAATACCATATATATTGGCTTTCCAATGGCCATGGGCATAAGTGACTCCAATGAATTGGCCACTTTTTCTTCCCCTTACTCTCTTACCATGATCTTCTATATTAGCCTTTTCATTAGATGTGTTTGGGTTAGGGTTAGTGTTTTCCATGCCATTATTACCGCCACTTCCTGCAACCGTGTCTTGATCAACCCTCGCTCTACTAAAATTGATTAACATCTCTGATGCATGTCCAATATGTTTCAATTCATAAGGATTCTCTTGATTTATTCTTTTTCTACCCATAAGACTCGCCTTAGTATTAGGATATGTTATCTCAGAGGTAGCACTAGATAGATATTTAATTGGAGCCTAGGAAACATTTGCATTAAGATTTTCTATTATTGTAAAGCCCGCATAGTGTAAGAGAGCAAGTTAGCACATCAAATATATCTAAAGTTAGTATATCATTGAAGAAAGTTGTGACCATTGATATAGAGTGAGTAAAAGAGGTTTCAATATCCTTCATCATACTAAAACAGTCTAGGAGACTTTATCATATTACAAAGTATTGTTCAATTAGTGAAAGATTGTTGTCTGAAATACCTTTATTCTTTGTTGTGCTTGTTTGCCTAAGTCTAACCATTGTAGTGATGATAGATAAAATAAAGAGTCATTAAAAAAATTGATGCTTTGAGTTCTCCTTTGTTCTTATGTCTAATATCTCTTTGCTCGTTTTCATTTTTGTTCCAAATGAAAATGGTGGGAAAATAGGGAAGACCTTATAAAGCAATTATGGTTGTTCTTGATTTTCCCAATTCTTATGACTATTAAAGAATGCTTGTACTTGCAATGAAATCAATAAAGTTATCAAGGAGGAATTAAATATTGTAGACATAAAATGAATAATTTTTTTTAGGAGGAATCAAATTCTAGTTTAGGTTAGGCTTTGTAACAAAGTTGAAGAACTCAAGCCTGACCAAGAGTTTCCAGATGATATTTTAGCTATTACTAGAAATGGGGTTGTCGATTACTTTAGGATTATGAAGTGGGTCTTTCATGAGATAAAGGACCTTAGCTTAAAAAACAAGGCTCTCACTAGTAAGTTGGAAGAAATGAAAGCTAAAGGTGCTACCCATAATACTGATGAGGTTGTGTATACTGAGGAAAATATGATGTTGATGGCCGAGAGCCTTCAACGAAATGTTGAGCTCACGAAAAAGATGAAGAAGGATAATGAGGTTAAGGTTAAGTTCTTGGAAGGAGAAATTAGCAAAATCAAGGACACTATATAAAATAGGGAAATGATAGTTATCAAAGGTAGCCACCAATTACTTGGGAAAATTTTCAGGATGTGTATAGAAAATTCCTCTCTCATCTTTCATTGTCAAAATAAATTCTTTTATAAAGGGAGGAAGCTTTCGATTACCAATTCCAACTTTTTCTACTAAATGTCTCAAAATTTCTTGATCTAAAGGGTCAAATTTCACAGTTGTATGTAGCCCAAGCTAGCCTTGCAAAACCTGCAAACAACAAATTATCGTATGTACACCATTTAGCTCTCAAGTACAAAGCATTGTGACTTTTTTCTACAAATTGGATTCTAAAGAATCCCAATTTTTGAAAAAACTCTTCTTGTGAACATGCAAAATTAACATTATGCATCAAAACTCATTAATCCAAACACAACAATCATTCTTGGGTAATCGGATCTTTTAGTCCTGGAGTTATTCTGTTAATAAAATCAAAACCATCATCCTTTAATTAAATAAATCCAAACTTTATTTAATTGAATTCTCAAGTATATTTCTCCTTTTTAAAATTTAAATAAAATCAAATATTTGAGTCAAGTGATTAAAATCATCTAATCACCTCCATTAAGATAATTATCTGATTAAATCTAATCTAATGCATCACATCCTCTAAAGACAATCCACTTGCACAAAATAAATCAATTTATTGATTTAATTAAAAATCATCATTTTCACTCAACATGGCATCCATGAGAAATTCCTCCGGTTTGAATTCAAGGAAAGTTGAAATGTACATCCAGCGAGGAATTTAATAGATAACACATGTCACCCACTCAACATTTACTCTAATTTGAATTTGATATTTCCCTCTTAGGACATTTCCCAAATCTTGCACATCCTCAAGCCTATCACAACTTGACAAATGGCCTCTTCCTATTGGCCAAATCTTTAGTCCCACATCCTCCATGTTTGTCTCTCTTAGCATTTGAGAATCTACAAATAGAGGCATCATTCTTCAAGCAAATCCTCCACAATTTCATCAACAAATCTTATGCAAAGCCATTCTCTTCATTGGAGAACTGATTTTGTCCATTGATCATCTTAGCATTCCATATCATAGTATCTTCATATCGATTTCATCATTGAGCTTAAGCAAGGATTGGGAAAGTGCTTCTTTCCATAGAAGCACCAATCCAATATGAGATGATTTATTTCATGTTTTTCATGTGCTTATTTAGCTTGCTATTGTCATTTGTTTGCATTTGAAAGCATTGATGTATCATTTCATATGGATGTTGAAATGTTGCTTTGTTTTAAACTAATTATGCTAATGTGTGTTGTTTTGTTTTTTTTGAGCAAAATGCAGATTTCACCATCTACACTTACGATATGAATAATCTTGCATTAGTTGATGTCAATATACATGAATACCAACATTCTTTTGCATTTCTACCTTAGATGTTTTTGTTTTCTCAACCATTAAAATAATTGTTGGCTACTTTTCAATGAGACAAAATGTTGTAATCCCTAGTACATTCTACTCAACTTAGCCTCATCCCTTTATAGATGAATATATTTTGACCTGAAAAATGAGAGTGGAATTTACTATACACATCTTGAAAAATTTTCTAGGTAGTTCGTGGCTACCTTTAATAACTGTCGTTTCTCTGTTTTATATGTATTTGTCTTATCGGGTTTTGATGAGATTAAACAAGATGGTAGTATTATTCACATTTTCCATAAAACGAGCAAGGCTTATGCAATAGGACATTGGAAGTGTCGGAAAATCTTAAGTGATGTTTCTATTGGAGGAGAAGTAAGTTGGCATAGGATAGGAAAAACAAAGAATATAGTGAAAATGGAAATGAAAGGATGCAACAAGATCATGCTCTTGTATGCTCTACAATACTTGTCCTAATTGAGCTTATTCCATTTGAATCTACAATTTGTCATCAAATTTTACATCTACATTGATAAGAAACAAATACCCCCACTTTATATAAGGGGATAGGATGGCTACCTTTTGTTAAATTTTATTAGGTTTCAATCTTGTCAATGAGAATTTTTTTTCCTGAATTTTTCTTATCTTGAATTATGTTTTATTGGTTGAGTAGAATGTACTGGTGCTTACAACAATTTGTCTCATTTAAATGTGGCTAAAAATTCTTTTAATGGTTGAGCAACCAAAAACATCTAGGCTAGAAATGCAAAATAATGTTGGTATTCATGTATATTTGACATCAACTAACACAAGATTATCGATAATGTAAGCATTTTTTGTCAAAAATTGGGATTCCTTAGAATCCAATCTATAGATAAATAGTCACAACGCTTTGTACTTGAGAGCTAAATGGTGTATATAAGATAATTTGTTGTTTGCAGGTTTCGCAAGACTAGTCTGGGCTACCTACATGTGTGAAATTCAACCCTTGAAATAAAGAACTTTTGAGACATTTAGCAAAAAAAGTTGGAATTGGTAATGAAAAGCCTCATCCCTTTATAGACGAATTTATTTTGACACTCAAAGATGAGAGAGGAATTTTCTATACACATCTTGAAAATTTGCTAGGTAATTGGTGGCTACCTTTAATAAGAGTTGTTTCTCTATTTTATATATGTATTTGACTTATCTGAAGGTTTTTGGCATGAATTAAACAAGATTGTAGTATTATTCATGTTTTTCAATAAAATGAGCAAGGCTTATGCAACAGGACATCAAAAGTGTCACAAAATCTTAATTGATGTCTCTATTGGATGAGAGGTACATTGGCACAGTACATGAAAAATAAATACTGTAATTGAAAATGGGAAACAAAAAAGATGCTGGAAGATCATAGTTTTGTATACTATATGAATTAGTCTTCTATCGCACGATTTGACATCTTCAGTCTGAACTTCGAACACTATGTCTTGTACCAACGATACTCTCCTCTGGCGTCACTTAGAATTTTTCGAGCCTCCCGTGCTAATTTATGGAAAATGAACAATACAATCTTGTTAATTCTTCGTCATTAATAATCAATGCATATATAAAAAAGGCTCTTTCAGATATCAGAAAGGGTATGTCTTGAGATCATCACTGGAAGAAATAGATACCAAGTGACGAAAATCAGGAAAAGGCAGGAGTTAGGCAGCAGTAGAATTTGAATAAGTTATCTATTATTTCAAAAATATGTAAGAATAGAATCTATAGAAAATTGAATCTAGTTTCTAAACTACTAGGTTTATTAAAAAATATATATATTTGGTGAAAATTCGAAATTTCAATGCGGTAGTATAGGGTGGAAAATCAAGTAGGTGTCTATCGATACCACCTAATACAATAAAATGATAATATTTTTTATAATATTTTAGATAAGTAGAAATTTAATGTCTGATGTGATGCATATTTTTTTTACTCATTTTTTCCAAGTAAATATTAATTATGATTTTTTATGACAACTTTTGAAAATATACTCTAAAACATATGTCTTCGACCTAACTTGTTAAAAATTCATGAAATTCAATTTTCTTTTTTTAATCTATAGCATGCAAGGATATAAGATGTGAGGCATGTTTGGTCAAAAGGTGATAATACTTTGAAAGCTATAGATATTTTTCGAATTAATTCTATGAATTAAGGACTTGTCATAATTTGAATAGAAAATGAATAATAATTGCCCATTAAAATTCAAAGTAAAGCATAAAGGTATAGTGGTGGGAAGAGATGAGTCTCTTTAAAACTATTTTTTTCGTTTCATTAGTTTTTTGGGTTTAAGAATTAAGCAACCACATACCCATCATATTGCCACTTTTGTACATCATGATCCTACACATACCCCAAAGGTACCCACCAATTACTTGGTAAATTTTCAGGATGTGTATAGAAAATTCCTCTCTCATCTTTTAGTGTCAAAATAAATCCGTCTATAAATGGATGAAGCTTTTGAATACCATTTCCAACTTCTTCTGCTAAATATCTCAAAAGTTCTTGATCTAAAGGGTCAAATTTCACACCTGTAGGTAGCCCAAGCCATAATTACAAAACCTACAAGCAAAAGATTATCTTATGTACACTGTTTAACTCTCAAGCACAAAGCATTGTGACTATTTATCTATATATTGGATTCTAAAGAATGTCAATTTTTGATAGTAGATGCTTACATTATCAATAATCTTATGTGAGCTGATGTCAAATATACATGAATACCAACATTCTTTCTCTTTTCTAGCCTAGATGTTTTTGGTTGCTCAACCATTAAAAGAATTGTTAGCTACCTTTCAATGAGACAAAATTTTGTAAGCCCCAGTACATTCTACTCAACCTAACCTTGTCCCCTTATAGACAAATTTATTTTCACACTGAAAGATGAGAGTTGAATTTGCTATACACATCCTAAATTTTTTTTTAGGTAATTGGTGGCTACCTTTGATAATTGTCATTTCTCTATTTTATATATGTATTTGACTTATCTGAAGGTTTTTGACAGGAATTAAACAAGATGGTAGTATTATTCACATTTTCCATAAAACGAGCAAGGCTTATGCAACAAGACAATGGAAGTGTCGAAAAATATTAAGTGATGTTTCAATTGGAGAAGAACGTTGGCATAGGACAGGAAAAACAAAGCTTGTAATTCAAAATGAGAAACATAAAGGATGCAAGAAGATCATGGTTTTGTATGCTTTGCAATACTTTTCCTAATTGAGCTTATTCCATTTGAATCTACAATTCATCATCAAATGTTACATCTACATTGATAAGAAATGAATACCCCCATTTTATATAAGGTAATAGGATGGGTACCTTTTGTTAAATTTGATCGGCTTTCAATCTTGTCAATGAGAATTATGTTTCCTAAACTTTTCTTATCTCGAATTCCATTTTATGGGTTTAGTAGAATGTACTGGGGCTTACAACATTTTGTCTCATTGAAAGGTAGCTAACAATTTTTTTAATGGTTGAGAAACCAAAAACATCTAGGCTAGAAATGCAAAAGAATGTTGGTATTCATGTATATTTGATATCTGCTAACACAAGATTATTGATAATGTAATCATCTTTTGTCAAAAATTGGGATTCCTTAGAATCCAATTTGTAGATAAATAGTCATAATGCTTTGTACTAGAGAGCTAAACGGTGTACATAAGATAATCTGTTGTTTATAGTTTTCACAAGATTGACCTAGGCTACCTGCAAGTGTGAAATTTGACCCTTCAGATCAAGAACTTTTGAGACATTTAGCAGAAAAAGTTGGAATTGGTAATGAAAAGCCTCATCTCTTTATAAACGAATTTATTTTGACATTGAAAGATGAGAGAGGAATTTTCTATAGACATCCTAAAAAATTTCCAAGTATTTGGTGGCTAACTTTGATAACTGTCATTTCTTTGTTTTATATATGTATGTCTTATCTTAAGGTTTTTGATAGGAATTAAACAAGATGGTACTATTATTCACATTTTCAATAAAACGAGCAAGGCTTATGCAACAGGACATCAAAAATTTTGAAAAAATATTAAGTGATGTTTCTATTAGAGGAGATGTATGATGGCACGGTATAGGAAAAATAAAGCCTATAATTAAAAATGGGGAAAAAAAAGGATGCAAGAAGATCATGGCTTTATATAGAAGTACGTTGGCACAAGACAAGCAAACCAAAGCCTCTAATTGAAAATGGAGAACAAAAAGTATGCAAGAAGATCATGGTTCTATATATTACCTTCAGATAAGCCAAATACATATATACAGAGAAATGACAGTTATCAAAGGTAGCCACTTACCTAGCAATTTTTTTAGGATTTGTATAGCAAATTCCACTCTCATATTTCAATGTCAAAATAAATTCGTCTATAAAGGGATGAGGCTAGGTTGAGTAGAATGTATAGGAGCTTACAACATTTTGTCTCATTGAAAAGTAGCTAACAATTATTTTAGGGGTTGAGCAAACAAATAATCCAATTTGTAGAAAAATAGTCACAATGCTTTGTACTTGAAAGCTAAACAATGTACATAAGATAATCCAGGTTTTTTGCAGGGTTCACAAGACTAGCTTGGGCTACCTACACGTGTGAAGGTCAACCATTTAGATCAAGAAATTTTGAGATATTTAGTAGAAAAAGTTGGAATTGGTAATGCAAAGCCTCATCCCTTTATAGACAATTTATTTTGACACTAAAAGATGAGAGAGGATTTTGCTATACACATCCTAAAAATTTGCTAGGTAATTGGTGGTTTCATTTGATAACCGTTGTTTCCCTATTTTATATGTGTATTTGGCTTATCTAAATGTTTTTGAAAGGAATTAAACAAGATGGTAGTATTATTCACATTTTTGATAAAATGACCAAGGCTTCTGTAGCAGGACATCGGAAGTGTCAAAAAATCTTAAATGATGTTTCTATTGGAGGAGAGGTATGTTGGCACAAGAAAGACAAAACAAGGCCTGTAATTGAAAATTATTAAAAAAAGGATGCAAGAAGATCATGGTTTTGGTTTTTTATAGAAGTACGTTGGCACAGGATGGAAAAAAAAAGCCTGTAATTGAAAAATAATTTTTTTACAAAAAGTATGCAAGAAGATCATGGCTCTATATAGTATACAAAACCATGATCTTCGTGCATCCTTTTTGTTTGCCATTTTCAATTACGGGGCTTTTTTTTCCTGTCCTATGCCAACGTACTTCTCCTCCAATAGAAACATCACTTAATATTTTTCAACATTATCGATGTCCTATTGCATAAGCCTTGCTCATTTTATGGAAAATGTGAATAATACTACCGTCTTTTTTAATTCTTGTCAAAAACTTTCAAATAAGCAAAATACATATATAAAAAAGCATAACGACAGATATCAAAGGTAGCCACCAATTACTTGGAAAATTTTTAGGATGTGTATAGAAAATTCCACTTTCATCTTTCAATGTCAAAATAAATTTATCTATAGACGGGTCAAGCTTTGCATTACCAATTCCAACTTTTTCAACTAAATGTTTCAAAAGTTCTTGATCTGAAGGGTCAAACTTCACACCTATAGGTAGCCCAAGCCAGTCTTGCAAAACCTACAAACAACAGATTATCTTATGTACACCATTTAGCTCTCAAGTACAAACCCTTGTAACTATTTATCTACAGATTGGATTCTAGAGAATTTCGATTTTTGACAATAGATGCTTACATTATCAATAATCTTGCATCAGTTGGTGTCAAATATACATGAATACCAACATTCTTTTGCATTTCTAGCCTAGATGTTTTTGGTAACTCAACCATTAAAAGAAGTTTTAGCTACCTTTCAATGAGACAAAATGTTGTAAGCCCCAGTACATTCTACTCAACCCAGTCTCATCCCTTTATAGATGAATTTATTTTGACACTGAAAAATGAGAGTGGAATTTGTTATACACATCCTAAAAAAATTTCTAGGTAATTGGTGGCTACCGTTGATAACTGTTGTTTCTCTATTTTATATACATATTTGGCTTATACAAAACCATGATCTTTTTGTATCGTTTTTGTTTCCCATTTTCAATCATGGGCTTTGTTTTACCTATCCCGTGCCAATGTACCTCCCCTCCAATATTAACATCACTTAAGCTTTTTCGACACTTCCGATGTTGTGTTGCATAATCCTTGCTCATTTTTTTCGAAAGGGTACAGACTGCATCCCCGGAGCCCTCAAGCCATCTGTAGGCACGAACTTTGAATTCACAATGTGAGGAGTGTGGTATAGGTGACATCTTAGCAATAGCTCTGTAGCAAATTTATTCTCTGAACTCACTATTCACTCCAGTAAAAATGCACAAATGACCAATTTTACCCCCAAAATCCTATTTATGCTCCCCTAGCATAGATTTTTTACTAGATGGATCCAATGTTGAGTCCCAAACCCTAATGTGAATATCCTGAAGGTCTTGAAACTAAAATCTTTTTCTTGTAAATTTCTTATGCACTTCAAATTTAATTTTTTTCAAAATTTGCTAAATTTTCTATAGGGGCATAGGTCTATCCCGTCTTCATCAGACACAATAGGGCATATTCTGAGCTGAATTTCTTTGATACAACATTCAGTCGACTTCACATTGTATCAAAGAAGGTCAAAATGTAAACACTAAAAAATGTCCTAGACCTGCAAGCACCATTTTCCATGTCAAATCTCCTTCTTCCATACCTAATTAAATAATTTTAATTAGCATTGGGTATTAGACTATCCGTTCCTCCACCTCCTATAGGCGTCGCCTGTGCTTGTTGATCGACCATTTGTGCCCTCAAATATTTTTCTTAACAAACCGAAAAATAAAACCCCAACGAATACAAGAAATACAGGTTCAGATTATTCGACCTCAAAAAACTTAACGTAGCCCAGATGGTGGAAGGACAATGGCATAAGAAAAATAACTCGCGAGTTAGGATTATGGAGCATAATAGTACAGATTGCAATAGAAACATCCAGAAAAATAAGTTGTTTTTTTACTTTTGTAATATTAAGGTTTGTGGTTTTTTCGCTTCATTTTCTGGATAGTGATTTCTTCGAAAATGATCTTCCCTAAGTTGGTTTTGGGTGAAAAGTTCATGTAATTAATAACAGGTGTATTGGGCAAGTGATATTTTTCCTAGTTTAACCCCAAAAGTTTTGAATTATATTTGCTTGTATGATTTGAAATCATTTGCTGGTGTCATGCAGGAACACCTTGTTGGCCTTCTATACACTTTAATGTGTTGAGTTAGTCTTGTATCTTTATTTAAATATTGTATCCCTAGAATATTTGGTTGCTCTTTGTTCAATGAGTCTGGTGAGATTGCTATGTCTAGTATTAAATTATAATTTACTAGCTTTCTATTTACCTCAAAAAACCATCAAAATATTTTTTTGAATCATTATGTTACCTTTTGATGGAATTTCCTCTGCACTCTTGTTTTTCCATTTTATGTGGTGAAAACCTTCCTCGCTTTTCTTCCAAGCTATAATACTTTTTTTCTGGCATTGCATAGTTTATTGGATTCTTGAATGGTTATTCTCATTTTCTAAAACATTTATCTTTTTAGAATCTAGACATGTCTTCGACACTTACACGGGTATGCACTATTAGGACATATGCTGATTGCTGATCTGCACTTTAACCCAGTGGAAATATACATATTGGGAATTTCATGTTTCTAAATCAAAAGGTTTCTAGTGATCCTGTATTTCTGTGAAGTATTTTTTGTTAAATATGTGTCAATGAAGATGGAGTTGAAACTGGACAATTGAATATATATGAACATGAATTTTCAAATTTGCAAGAATGTTTTGCATGTTTCTAAATCAAAAGGTTTATAGTGACTGTATTCCTGTGAAGTAATTATTGTCAAATATGTGTCAATGAAGATATAGTTGAAACTTCACAATTGAATACTGAAAAATACAAATTGAATGAAATGAATGAGTCCGAAAATATTACAATGAATGATTCCTAAGATAACATTTGCTGATGGTTTTGCAAACGGGGTAGCAGACTTTTAGTGGGTTTGATTTTGATGGAAACTTTGTTGTCTACCTAAATCAAGCCTTGAGTCAAAGCGTAGCATTGGAATGGGTGACTTCTTGGGAAATCTCGTGGGAATCACCTAGATGTAATGATTGTTAAGTGGTCTATTCATGGTCATGGAAGGTGTGTTCTTGTAAACAATTGCTCATGAAAAATGTGTTGGTGAAGATTGACTCAAACTACATGGCTTAATCCTGATAAATCATCACACAATTTGATTCAACAAGAAAACCCCACTCATGTGAAAATGGAGGAGTTAGGGAGCTCTATTTTGAATGGTTGATAAGGCATAACAGTTGTTGAAGGTTTTGCATTTGTGGTAGCAAGCTAGGTCGTCTAGATCGTAGGTGAAAGTCCATGGCTACGCATTTGAGTTGGAGTGGTATTGGGATGGGTGAACCTCTTGTAAACAATTGCTCATGAAAAATGTGTTGATGAAGGTTGAATCCCGATAAATCATCACACAATTCGACACACCAAGGAAAACCCCATTTCCATGAAAATGGAGGAACTAGGGAGCTCTATTTTGAATGGTTGATAAGGCATAACACTTGCTGAAGGTTTTGCAAATATTGTAGTAAGCTAGGTGGGCTTCATTGGAGGTGAGACTCTATGACTAACAATGAAACTCTATGACAAAGTGTGTTTGAGCTGGAGTAATATTGGGATGGGTGAACCTCTTGGAAAGCCCTAGGGCTTCACCACATCCTTGTAAGCATCACCTAGATGCAATGAGAGCAAAGTGGACCATTCATTCTTGCAAAATATGGATTCTAATGAATTGTCATTGAAAAAAGCCTCAAAACTACGCAGTTGAAACCTGATGCAGTTTTTTGACAATGTAATTACTGTGCATGTTTGATGGTTTTTTAATGGTGCATTTTCCTTAAGATTATTTAGTTTGAGAAGGAATGTTTGGAAACCTGCTCCACAATTCATGTATTTTTATCTGTTGATCTTGAAGGAAAATTTTGTAATATTTAGTATGGCAGTGGATCCATATCTAGCTTCTTGAGTAAAGATCATGTAATTGTTGGTGACCTTGTTGTGAAAAACCAAGTCTATATTTTTATTAAAAACTTTTGAATTGCATTTTTGAGCAATATAGACAAGTGTATGGAAGTTCAATTTCTGCAGTGTAGGTTTTTACCGAGAAAACAAAGGAATCAGGGTTAACATTCTTGGTGGCCAAGTTTGATTGCATTCTAGGGCTTGAATTTCAAGAGATTTCTATTGACAAGGTTGTTCCAGTTTGGTTAGTGTTTTTTGTCTCTTCTCTATAACAAACTTTTTGATTGTTCAAATCTCTTATTCTGCTCCTGTAGTGTAAGTACAAAGCAAATGTTATCCTAGTTGTTTTGGCTTCTCTAAAGGAGAACCATAAGAGTCAAGCAGAAAGAGATAAGCCTAGAAAGTTTGAACCTAATTGGTTAGATCCATACATCATAACAAAAGTATATGGATTTGGTGCTTATCAACTTTCTACTCCCGAGGGTGAACCGTTATCAAAGACTATCAATAGCTTGCACCTTTGTAAATTCTACACCTAGCTTTCAAAGAGCTTCGTCAAAAATCAAAAATAGAAAAAAATATTGAAAAATAAAAAAATTGTCCACTTGATGAAAACCTGACAAACAGGTGTCTTGTGTGACCATAAAAAAATCTAAAAAATGAGCAAATAATATAGAGAAATGATCCATCCAATAGTGAAAACCACTTTGATGGCACTATGGATAAGTAACATGGTGAGAACGTGGCAAACAGGTGCCATGTGTAGCCAGTCTTTGCTCCATCATCTACCATAATTATATTTAGTTTTCCACCTTCACCATAATAAAATCACCTCCATGCTTCCTCAGGACATTCATTATAATCCTTTGTTATCCTTCTCATGGCCTGTGAATGGTTTACATTATGTGTCAATCGCCTGTCACACTCATCCTTATCCAACTCCTAATAATTAGTCCTATACCTAATTCAGAGCATGTACTTGACTTACATCCTAGACTTGGTATTGGAGGTCATCATCATGAAAATCCAAAAACATCCAAATAACCTTCAAAAATCCCAAAACTAGTGTCAAGTCCTTTCAATCTAAGTTTATTGAACTATGATGTCTATGCGCATGTTACGTAGGCAAGGCCATAATTAATGATCCACCGAGGTACTAGGTCAGTCCTTTAGGGTTTTTCAAGTGGATTCAATCATGATTCAATCCAAAATAAATTATCCATGGTGAAGGTCAGTCAAACTATAGTGTCTCTGCACATGTTACATAGGAAAGGCCATCATTGATGAGCCCATGAAGCATTAGGTCAGTCGCTTAGGTTTTTTTAGTACTGTAAGATTCCATATCATAATAAATCATCCATTTCCAAAATTGACATGTTGATTAGAGAAAAATAGTTATCTGAGTCAACTGGATCATGAATTAACAAGTTAACTACCAAACTAGTCTTCAATCCAAGCTGATCAATTTCCTAATCATCAAATAAACACTTACCAATCAATCAATGGTCTTATACAAGAGGTGGCATTGTCAAAACTAGACTCAACATCTTATACAATTGACATCATTTGTTGAAACCAGATCCAATCCTATCATTTTTCTTATACAACATGTGTCCTTCCTGAAACAAGACATCATCATTTATCAACTTTATCATTTTCCTTATACAAGTGGTTGCATGATCGAAACCAAACATGATGTCTTATATGACATAATTCCATTCTTGAAACCAGGCATTGACAATCAATCAATCCTATCAATGTTATTAGAAAACAATCACTAGAAAATGATCTAAATGGTTGTTGGATTTTTTGGTCTATTTTGTCTTATCTTTTTATTGATTTATCATTGGTCATATTACTAGCCACCTCTGATGTAGGAGCATCCAGTGTAAGGGAAATCTTGCATTACCTAAAAATATGCTCTCCATTTATGTTTCCTTTTATTAGCTTTTTGTAAATGTTTTTGCATTTCTAGATACCCTTTTCATCGAATAAGAATTCTAAACTTTTAGAACTATTTTTCTACTTTTTCTGCTCAACTGCTATTTTTAGCAGTTTTGAATTTGAAGGCATGACGATGCAACAATTTATGGGAAGCTTCAAGACAGAAAAATAAGCACTTTGGCAAAAGAATCAGGTCAAGATCATTATTGGTTTGAAAGTTATTCAAGTTTCAATTTCTACTTTTTGCCCTGAAAAATCTTCTAAGTCCAGTTTGAGGCACTAAACGGTCTTGTACGGGCCCAAAAATTACTGAAATCAGTGGAGCGGGTTTTTAGCGCGTTCTTCACTCCGATACCTTTCCAACAATTCAAATGGTTCAAAAAACGGAGTCTTGGATCAAAAGTTATGGCTTCTGAAAGTTGGTCAATTTTTGGAAAATTGCCAATTTTTGAATTAGGACTCAATTTTTTGAATTCCAAATTGTAATTTTTGGGCCAAACCGCTAAAACTCATAATTTGAATGTTATTTTGGCTCCAAACTAAAAAGGGGGCTATTTATGAGCTAATTTTTGATTTTTGGGTAGCTTTTTGGGAAGAAGATCACATACTGCAAAAAGGGGGAATTTCTATAATTCTGTAACTTGCACGTATTAAGAGCTCAAGGATTTGAGATCCTCTCATGTAATATTTTCATTTCTAAATAATAATAAAATTCTCTAGTTGTTTGCATTATTTTCTGTGTCTCGGGTTAGCACCATCGTCAGAGTAGAAGTTCCTAGTTATTCTGGAAGTCTAAACTTGGAAGAGTTGATCGACTGGATCAACGAGCTAGAGAAGTATTTCGAGTATGAAGAAATAGAGGACCCAAATCGGGTTAAGTTTGCAAAAATGAAGTTGAAGGGCCATGCAAGCATTTGGGGGAAAGAGGTCTAGTTAGAAAGGAATTGGAGAAGAAAAGTAAAGTTCTTTAGATGGGATTGCATGGTGGAGAAACTGAAGAAGCATTTCATACCAGTGGATTACAAGTTAGATCTGTTGAAGAAATTGAAAGGGTTGAAGCAAGGAAGCAGATTTGTGAAAGAATACACAAAATATTTTCACAAGATGATCATTAGAACGGGCCATGCAAAGGCCAACAAGGAGAAGGTAGCCTATTATCTTAATGGGTTACGTCAAGCATTCAAGAGGAGCTAAGCCTGGTCAGAATGACCACCATTGAGGATGCATCTCTCGAAGTTGAAGAAAAGTTGAACAAAAGATTTGACAGCAAGCAAAAATGATGAAGAGGTCAAAGTGGAAGAGGTAGTGGAAGATCTTCTAGAAGCCAAAATGAGGATGAGAAGAAAAATGGAGATGTGGGTACCAGCTGAGGCCAGAGGAATGATAACTTCTACCATCCTTGTGACCAAAACAATGGCAATCAAAGATGCAGAGGAAGAGGAAGATCTGGGCAAGGATACAAAAGAGGTGGTTTCAAAGGAACT
>VDFB02110329.1:0-14357 GCA_007258455.2 Sequoia sempervirens
TTTCTAAACTTTTGTTTAGTAGCGAAATCGCGTTGGAAACATATTAGATTGGCATTTGTAAACATAGATTTGAAAACATTAAGAATCTATTTTGGTGAACATAGTTACGTTGTGAGGAAATGCTCTTGATACGCCATCCTTTAATCTTCTATGATCTATGTAAAATATGTTGTAGATACAATTCCATGTTGATAGTGTATATATGATTGTTTATGGCTCTCTTAACAACCACAAATCTTAGGATGTGTTATATCCGTTTGCATGCAGCTTTCTTGAGCTTATAGTCTTCAATCTTTAGGCATAGAGTTTGGTTTCTCTATTATCCTGCTAAGTATGGACATATCCTTTGATGCATGTGTATTAAATATGAATAGTTCGGAGTTTCGAACATAAAGTTCTCAATTTAATTTACATGCATTTTTCCCTTGTGAACATGAAGGAGTCGATAGAGATAACTATAATTGATTGTTTGTCTCTTTGATTTGAATTCGTAGTCCTAGGTTTGTGTAGTGAATGAATCTATAAATTAATAATTATATGTCTATGTTATTTATAATTGTACGTGCTTGCTATCTTTGATATGTTTTGTAACAAGACAACAATTAAGTGGATCGATATATATATATATATATATATATATATATATATATATATATATATATATATATTGTAAATATATATTTTATATGTATTTATTTATATATATACAGGTGTAAATATTAAGATCATTATTTTAAATTAAATGAAAACAAAAAAATCTTGGTTGTGCATATATTTGCATCGAAATATTTGTGGATTGTGTTATTTAGATCATGAAGACTTGATGATTGTATATGATGAGTAGTAATGTATTGGTTATAATTTATGTGTATACTTTTGACTTATGAGTTCTTTAATCTTCCAGAGGCCAGGAAAGGAAATTTGTTTTGTTAAGCTTCTTATGCTTGCACTTTATTGTTCAATTACAATGATTTAACTTGGGACTTAGCCTTCCATGATTTTTTGTTACCTTTGAGGTGTTATGGAAGTTATATGGTTTATATCATGATTGAGATGTGTACATTCTTGGAGATGTTCAATGTGCATGATGGTTATCCTTTGTAATTGATTACGAGTTATGTTATTAGGAAGAGTGGCTTTCAATAGGGGCCAGAACCCTAAGTGGTAGCTAGGGTAACCTATCAAAAGTTATTAATTTAGTGAAAACCTTAATAAATGTACATGGGGATGGGTGGGGTTCATTAAATATTTCAAATAATTGGATTGCCTTGCCTAGTGTATAGATTAAGGGTATGTTGAGATGGCCTGGAATAGCATGATCATCTACTTTGTCTTCTTGAAAGGTAGTTCGATGCCACATGAGTTTGTTTAGGCATCGAGAATCAGTAGAGATTGCGAAGGTAACTCGGTATGAGGGTCGGTAATCTAGGAAGATTCACCAGGGTAACCTACAATAAACTATGTGATGACACTCTTTTCCTAATGCATAATATGTGGTCTCTTGTGTAGATTTACCCTTGTTTATGTTGTTACCTCTTGAAGCTTTGTTTGTTATTATGTGGTATAGATATCGTTATGTTGTAATGTGTACGACTTGAGCCATGTAAATGTTATGTTTTATCTTCATGTTTCTTTGTCTTTGAGGACTTGATATTATCTCCTAGGATGGGGGTGGACCTTCGGGTACCACGTGGTTGGGAGGAACATGCCTTTTCCTCCATTAGGTCCCCTTACAGGTGTTGTTGTGCTTGAATAATATTGTTCTTGTGATAGGTTCTTGATTCTATAGGGTTCGTGAAGTTGGACGCTGAGTGTGCTCATGAAGGAGGTTGACAGATGTGTTATGAACTTCATCTATATTGTATACTTGATGTGTAAGATTGAACTTATTGTAACGTTATTATGATGTAATGAGATTTGTCACAATCTCACTTGATGTAACTTGAATATGTAACTTGACTATATTATGATTATATGATTGGATCATTCTTTGCTAATATGATTTATCCTTATGTTTAATGTCTTGGGTTTAATGATATAATGTTCTTACTTGTGAATGTTTAAGTAGTGTTGTCACGGAACCCTGAGAATGTATGTGTATATGTTTCTTTTGTACTTGTGTTGTAATCGAATGTCTTTTTTTTAAAAAATGTTCAGTTATTTTGTTACTTTATGTGTTGTTCTCTAGCTTCCTTGGTGAGGAATTACAGATTTGTATCAAAGTGAAGATTCTAACACTAGGTACTCTGGATATTTGTGAGCCCATTAGGTAGTCCTAGATGTTAGAATCTTAAGTTGTGTTTTCCTGTTGTCCCTTGCATCTTGCAACTGAGACTTGTCCTTTATTTTTGTGTAGGACGATGCCTAGTCATCGAGGCAGGGGTCGTGGTCAAGATCGAGGTGCTGGCCGAATGGCTAACCATCAGGAATCTCCCTCCTAGAGCTCTCATGAGAGTGAGCATGTAGAACAACAGTGTCCTTAATTGGATCAAGTGAGTGGGGAAAAAAATATGATATAGCCAGAAATAAAGGGAGCAAAGGGAGCATAGTTACGTCCTTATTGGAGGAGGTTCTTGCTGGACTTGGTCCTAGACAGGACGCTGAACAAGATGTGGCTAGAGAATGAGACAGATCACCTACGAGAGTTGTTGAGACTATGGAGCAAGATGCTATTGTTGCAGGGCATATGAGAGACTTATTGAGGGCATTCCCTCCCACATTCGATGATACTGGTGGTGGTCTGGAAGTAGAAACTTGGCTGATAGACTTGGGACAGTATTTTTCTATGCACCCATATGGTAGCAACACTAGAGCTAGATGTGCCATTATGCATCTTAGATGCTTTTCCTCTACATGGTGGCAATTCGAGGAGTAGAAGCTCCATCTGGAGATTGGCTCAATTTCATGGGACATGTTTTTGGAGAGATTCAGAGTGCATTTCTTGTTAGAGCATTGGAGACAATGTCGTGCATGATCTGTGTCAGATGGCCATGACAGTTGAGCAATTTGAGGATAGATTCTATGAGCTCAAATAGTATGCTGGAATTGTGGACGACGAGACTATGTTGGTAAAACAATTCATTAGGCGCTTGAATGCTCATATCAACGGAGGAGTTTGAGTCTTTGAGTTGAAGACTATGGAGGTAGCCATGGAGAAGGAACATCTTGTGGAGGAGAATTTGACTATGGATTTGGGTGGACATATAGGTTCCTAGATTGGTAGTGCACCTAGTGTGGGATTTGGTCTGTGAGGTGGTCAGACTTAGATAGGGGATTCCTCTCAAAACCAACAAGCACCCACTAAGGGTGGATAGTAGTAGCAATGTTACCTACCGAAGAATAAGAATTCTCAAGCTCAACAGGGTAACAATTTTTAGTCTTTGATTAGTGGAGGTAGTTTTCCATTGTCTAGTGCACCTCTAAGTGATAGAGGGTTCAATAGAGGTACATGATGTTTCACTTATGGTCAGCAGGGTCACATTGCTCAATAGTGTCCTCAGAAGGACACTTCTAGATTTAGTCAGGGACCAGTGGCTTTAGAGCGAATAGTAGGAGATGCAGATGGAGAGACTTCTGGTAGAAGACAAGTATCATTCTTTGGAAATCATGCACATCCTGCAACGTCGGGAGTTGAACCTCAGGGGTCAAGACATTGATTAGGTGAGGGTCTAGTGGGATCCTAGTGATGAGGCATCAGCTAATTAGGTGGATGTGACATGAATGAGAGAGTTTTATCCATATTTTTTTGTAGGCTTCCAGGAGTAAGCTATTGATGCGGTGATTTGCAGACTTTCTCAACATAGGTAATGCGTAGATGCATCACCTCTCTTTAAAGACAATCTTCCACAATCAAATTGCAGAACACTATCCCAAGGTCTCTAGTGTCAGGTCTTGACAGTGCTTGGAATATCTTAGTTGTTTGATGTGATTTTGCTGGTAATCACAGGGCAGACTTACGAAGCTGGATGAAATGAAGTGGATTTTGTAAATTGAAGTTTCTAGGATGGAAGTTGATGTGCAGTATGTTGCAGGTTTGAACAATAGTCTGAAACCTCAATGTTTTCCTTCAATTTTAGCTTTACAATGTGCAATGAACCTTACCATAGGCTATTTCTAAAAAAAAGAAGAAAAAGGCCAGGAAGAGAGGGGGTTCCTAGATCTACAACTAACCATGAACAGTGATCATGGAGGTGTCTACTATGGACAACTTAAAACAAAATTTCATTTAACCAAAAATTTCATAGTATCATGAAATCTTCGCTATCTTCTAAGGACTACAAATATTTTACCATTCATTCACCATGTACATGCATGAACACAGATAAAAGTTTGAGGCAAATTTAAATTTAAGTCGAGACTAACTTTACATAGCAATCTACTAGCAACAAACAACAAAAAGTATGGACTAGGAAGGCATCTACACAACAAAAATATTCACAACCACATAACATTATCAAATCTATCAAAGCAAGCTATAACTAACTAAACAACAATGTAAATCTAACTAGATTCAACTAACTATTGGAGATGAATCATGAAACATGCAAAGAAACTTCGAAATCCACCAAAGTCAATGTATTTCTATTAAAATATCTACAACATGTCATTTCAACAACTCAACTCTCTCTTGAAAATGAGAGGAGACCCCCTATTTATAGTGTCCAAAAAGTAGAATGAATTGCCAAGATTAAGCTACATTGTGTGGCCAAGATTTACTACAAACTAGGGTTCTACCTACCCCCCAAATATATTATATTTTAAAATACATTCTTGTCCTTATCCCTATTTTGTCTTCTAGTGACAACACTGTAATATTTTGTCTTTTGTTGATTGCTCTTTGTTGCAGCTATTCCTTGAGGAGTTCATCATCTATAATAGGGTTTCCCTCTTGTTTCCTCAAAGCGGCGTACTCCATGAACTTAGAGATTAGCGGTTGGAGCTTATCAATTTCCATGATTTGAGATTGTAGCACTTGGTAGCCCCATTGTTTGGACCGGCTAGTGAACTTTTCCCAGTCTTCATCATATTTGACAGTTTGGTCTCTGAATAGCTTAGATTGGGCAAAGGCTTGGGCGGAAAAACTCATAAAATTGGTGGTGATCTCAGCGGACATCCCATCCTCCATCTTCTTTTGGAAATGAGGCTTTATCTTCTTAGGATCAATTTGCATGACAAGAATATCATAGTCCGTCATTAGCTTTAAGTATCGAATGCAATCTGCTTTGACTTCCTTAGCCCATTCAATATTTGGATCCACCTTATCGAGCACCTGCACCAACCTTTCCTTTCAATTTTCAAAATCCACCCTCCATGTCTCGACGAGCCAATGGCCATCCTCTTTAAATGCGAGCTCCTCCTTCCAAGTTCTCTTTGGAAACTTGAGGATGACCTCAATTTTCAGGTAAGTAGACCCATATATCCCCGAGAAATCTATACAAATTTTCCTTGTGCTTTCAAGAGACCTTTGTAAATCAAAGAACTTCTTCGCTATTCTAATGACGCGACTGATGCCCATATTTAACGTATAAGACTTTCTAGAACCAGCTCTCTGTGGTCTTATCAAAGTTCTTTCTCTTTTCAAGTTTGTCTATTTTTTCTTTGGGCAACAACTGTGGCAGGGTCGAAGATGTGGTTTGCATTTCCTCTACTGAAGACCACTGTTGGATGTAAGCTATTAGATCAGCCACTTGTGCCTTGAGCTCTTCCTTCGAAATCTTATCCTGCTAAATCAGGTGTACTACCATGGCGACAGACCCTTGAAGGTGGTCCACTTTTTGTTCTCTAGTGGCCATCCCCAAGTCAATAGTGGACACATTATAGCTTATCCCTTCTTTCCCCTACCATTGGTGTGGATACTTGCACAGTCCAAGAACCAAAAGCATCCATCTTCACCTTGGATCTGACTTTGGGCTTCTCTTTCTTGGTGCTGATTTGTGCTTGGGCTAAGATGGCCTCTAGTCTCACTCTTGTATTACTTAGGACATGAGCTCTCTTTTCAAGTTTCTTTTCCAACCATTCCGACATTGGAGACTTTTCTTTAGGTGATTCATGATCACCTTCTTCTCCACTTCTCTTGATTTCAATCTCTTTATCTTTAGGGGTTTCTTTCTCTTCCCTTGTATCTTCTTTTTCTTCATGGGAGTCTTGGATGAACATCGTGCACTTGATGGAGGATTCAGTGGGAAAGTGTTCTTTAGGACTTTCCTTTTCAACATCCCCTTCTTCCTCTTCTTCCCTCTCTTCATCATGCCCGTGTTCTTCCAGTTGCTCTATCTCAAGGCTCCTACTAGTTTGAACCTCTTCTTCCAGTTTATTTTCTTCTATATTCTCCTCTTCCTCATGTGGAGGTGGGACATCTTCATGCTCTTTCTTTTCTTGTTCTCCCTGCCCTTCAGAGAGAGGCATCTCCTCACCATGTTTGGGGCCTTCCTCTTGTTGTTCACCTATTGGAGGTTCCATGCTTTCTTTCGTCTTATCATCCTCTTGCCTTCTTTCTCTGGAAGGTGGTATTTCTATTTCTTCTCCAACATCCTTTAGTTGCAGAGCTAGCTCTTCCTCAAAGTCAGGATTGAAAGTTTGCACAATAAATTTGGCATTGGCATCTTCTTCTTCCTCCCCACTTTTGAAGGATCCTGTCTCTTCTCCTTCATGGACTACTTTGTCAATTTGCAAGTGTTGATATTCTGAATGTTCATGGTATTCATCTGTTTCATCCTCCAATTCCTTTGCATCTTCCCTTTCTTGTCTCTCCAATTCCTCATATTTGTCCATTGTAACCCTCATTTTGGGAGGCTCGGTTGAGGGATTTGAGACAAGAACATTGGTGAGAACCTGTGCTAGGGTAGTTTGGATAGCAGGATTCAACAACACTTCAGAAATTTTGGAGGGGGCACTTCACATATGCCACGAGAATGCTTCTGGAAGGGAGAGCGTTGACATAGATATGGTTGTTGTTGCCAATGAGAGGGATGTAGTTGGAGACATGGAGGTAGAATAAATAAGAGAGGTGGTGGCGGAAGAAGAATCAATCGCCATGATTGGTCCAACTGGTGAAGAAGAGGCACGGTGAACTGAGATGTCCATTGCAGGTGGAGAGGTAGCCACCATGGCCTGAGACATAGGGGGAGGGGCAGCAACAATGGAAATAGCCGGTGGAGACTTTGGATGATTTGTTTCCATTTCTTCTCCTTCATGGAGCGGGTCCTCCTGAATAACATGCACTGTAGTAGTACTGCCTGACCTTTTATGTTTCTTGGAAGGTTCACCTTCTGAATCCTTTCTTGCATACACCTTCGGGTTAGGCTGCTGCTCCTAAGTCTCTTTTCTTTTCCTTGATCTCGTGAATGGAGAGGATTTGGATGCTTCTCCTATTGAGGCTATAGCAGCTCCATCATCTGTTGCACTAGGATCACTTTTGAGCCCCTCATAGGTCAGGATGACCCCTTGTTGCTTCAACTGGGCCGCTTTCCCATTGACCCATTCTCTTGTATGAGCCTCAATGGGCTTGGTTATAATATCGAGGTCATCGACCTCTTGCTCATCCCAATCTATCAAGGGCAGCGACAAATAAGAAACTATATTGTATCGAGGGTGCATAATTGTGCTTTCATCTTCCTCCACTTAATCAGGCACGAGGAATAGATTCACCCTTTTTACGAAGTATGTGGTCATTTGCATATAATGCTTCATTTGTACCTCCTTATCATCTTTACAATTTTCCAAGAAATCTTCAACATGATGCAGATGGGCATAGTTGGGTCCAAGTTGCTTCCTTATGTGCCCATATGGGTCCATTCGCGGTTCGACAGTGTGAAGCCTGAAGTGATATTCGACCAACTCCTTCTCTGAGTTTCCTGCACATTCAGAGGTATGTAGTTGAAGTACCCAAAATCTACAATGTAAGACCACTTCAAATACTCATTAGAAATGTTAGTCTAAACACACAAATCTGCAAATACCTCCATGAAATAGAATATCTATGCTAAAGAAATGCCACAAGTAACAAAAACAGCATCAAGAAGACATTTTAAAAGCAAGATAAACACTTATTCCATGTTGGATTGGTGTCACATGTGCTAGTGACCCTTTCCCAACCCTTGATCGATAAGCTTAAGATGATGAAATTGCTATTGATATGGAGATGCTAAGTAGACAAGATCAAATCTCAAATGAAGAGAGTGACCTTGCAAGAGATTGTGGAGGATTTGCTCAAAGATGAAGCTTGTATTTAAAGATTTTCAGAATGCTAAGTGTTGAAAATGGACTAATGTGGGACAAAGATCAAGCCAATAAGATAAGGCCACTTGTCAAGTGATGATAGGCCAATGGTTGTGCAAGATTTGGGAAGAGTGCCCATGAGAGGGAGAATTCAAATTCAAATTTGCAATAAATTTTGAGAGGGGGACAAGAAAAACAACAATAAATGCAATGTTTGACTTGTCATGTTGAGGGAAAATGAGTGTTTTAATAAATCAATAAAATTGATTTATTGTGCAAGTGGCTGAATCTAGATAATGCAAGTGGGATGGGATTAGCATTAGATCGAGGATTAGATGATGATTATGCTGATTTAATGCTGATTAGGTGAGTTGACATTTTGGACTTAAATTTCTGATTTATTTAAATCAGAAAAAGGATGAAATATGATTTAAGATTTAATTTAAATGAAGTCCTGATTTATTTAATTAAGTGGATGATGCAAGATGAAGGTTGAATGATAATGTTTATTTGATAAATGAATGGATGAAAATGCACTTGATTGATTGATGAATGGTCTAATCGACATCTAATTTATTTGAATGCGTCGAGATACGCCAATGTAAATTTTGCATGTCTACATTTTGCGCCTCTTTGAAGCAATGTACTTGTTGCGTTGGTTCAAAGAATAAACTTGTCGCGATCAAAATTCAAAAAAAATCTATTTTTTTGGATGCCCCAGTGGAAAGAAGTACATTGGTACATTGCCCCTCGAGAGATTGGCCCGAAAAGATTACGATTTGAGGGTCGATCTCCGCGATAAAGGAGTTCAAAATGGATGGTTATGGATGGCTGATGCAAAATGCGATGATTTTAAGATGCTTAGAATAACAAATCTATATTATCCTAAACAACTTAAATGATGATATGATATGAGATGGATGAGATGGATGATGTGATATGCTGTGATTATGCAATGGATGATTTATGTAGATGCTTAGACTAACAGATCTATATTATGATGATGATTATGCATGTGAAATGATCGATGTTTCCTATTATGTATGATATGAATGATATGTGATATGCTGACAGTTTGTAGATGCAGAATGGATGCATGATGGATGCATGATGGATGCATGATGTTAGCGTGGAAATCAGATATGACAAGAGGATCCAACAAGTCCATGATTGGTTGAGACTTTATTAGAGATGATGATGATAGATGATGATGATGATTTGCTTATCAAGGATTGGGATTTTCAAAGGGTCACTTACTTTATGTTTGATAACACGCCTAAGCACGATGCATCAAGGTATAAAGGACTAGGATAGGCGTTGTACTTAGTGTGATCAGACTTTATTTCGACAAATAGATAGGAGTATTCTTGTTCACACACTTGACATACGGAAACCTTGCTAGAGCATTACTAACAAAGCAAGTATTAGTTATTTACAAGAGCGTCCAACAAGCACATCATACAAAAGATATGATTGTTGCCCCATTCCTATCTCTCTAAATCCTTCCGTTTGGATGTCATCGAGAGGAGTCCCCACATGGAATGGCCTTAATAAGATAAATCAAAAGAAAAAGATCAAGTACACAAACAAGCCAATGTTCTTCATACCTCTAGCCAAAGGGATGTGTTTTGATAGGATAAGAATCCAAGGTGATATCCAAACTGATGCCCATTGTTGGAACGATATATCCTAGGACATACATTGTGGGATGATGATGGTTTGATAAGTTGATTGATAGAGGTACATTTGATATAAGGTCATTTGACGTGTTTTAAATTGATCAAGAGTTTGATTTTGTTTTTAAAAAGTTTGTTGTTTACTTTTGATTTCACGATTGAAGCTTGATTTTGCTGACTGCTATGATTGTTTCTATTTGCGTTGCCAAAGGATGAAGGTGATGATCAGTTTATTATGGATGATTGATTATTTTGAGTGAAAGCGAAATGGGATGGGTGGATTTTTTCAAATATTTGGATGTTTTGGCGTTTTGGAATGTTTGGGGGCTATTTTTGAATTGTTTTGGATTTTTGTGATGTTTTTGATTTTTTTGATTTTATGATGTTTTAGGATTTTGATGTTTTTTGAATGTTTTTGGATTTTGATGTCTCGAGGGCTGATTAAAGATTAGCCTTGCCTACGTTTAAGCTCAGAGACAACATAGTTCAGATTCCAATGTTTTTGATGTTTTCTACTTTTTTGAGTGTTTTTGGATTTTGATATGTTTTGGATGTTTTGGATTTTGCATGATTTGGATGTTTTGGATTTTTTGATGTTTTTGGATGTTTTGGTTTATGCGATTTTGGCGATTTGGATATGGATGTGTAATGTCGGTGCTTTGTTTGGGATTTGGTTGAAAACCAAGCTAAGGTTGATCGATCAGGTCGATGGATTGATGATGATGATAACATTGTTGAGGATACACAACAATGCAATGATAGTGTTATGCAACACAAGGATTTGATGGGATTGATGATGATAACATTGTTGAGGATACACAACAATGCAAGGACTGGATTGATCAGGATTGATAATGATAACATTGTCGAGGATACACGACAATGCAAGGGTAGTGTTAAGCAACACAAGGATATCCTGAGATGATTATTTTTTGATTGGATTTGATTGATCATGTTTGATGAAGCTTGGTTTCAAACAAAAGATGTTTGGATGATTTAATGTGACATTTGATGTTCAACTTAGATGCAACTGATGTTGATTGTTCGGATTGATGTTCGATGAATGATGAAGATTGATATGGAATGTCCTCTTGTCAAAATATGCCATGGGCTAGTGATACAAAATGATTTTACCAATTTTATTTCATGTTTTCCACTGTTCGGATCACCACATAAGGTGAAGGATATATATCAATATTTATTCTCGAAGCAAGATGTACATATCTGCCCCCAATGTCTAGCAATGTGTGGAATGTCGCGAATGGATGGTCGGATAAGTGTATGGATGGATGGATATGGTAACCACGCAAAGTATGCCAAGGATTATATTGCGATAAGATAAGGTGTTTAGATACTGAATGCTTATTGGATAATTCTTCATGGCTCAGATAATGCTGCATAGGATAGGATTAGTGAAAATGGCCCATGTCAAGATGTTTACCGTAAGCAAGCGTAAAGTGTGATCCAAAATTTCATCAAGATCAAGATAACTTGGATGATGGATGCAAACGGATGAAAATGGATTGGATCAATGGTTCATGGATGGATGGATTTATTATGGATAATATGGATGGAATGCTCGATTTATTATGGATGGGATGAGATGAGATGCTTTCATCTGAACTGGCACACGTAGATGCTCGATTCTACACATGACGCCTGTTTGCCAGGTTTTCATCATGGTCTTGCCCAAAGTGCCGCCCATGCAGTTTTCACTAGAGGACGATTTTTTTTCTTTACTGTTTTCAATCCTTTTTTTGGATTTTCATATTTTTTGATTTTTTTGATTTTTCTGAAAGATTTATGCTGAACCACAGGGTGTCGTTGATGTAGATGCCCCTGTCATAATGTGCCATCGATATCCTTCCTGAAGGAGCTGCTTTGCTAAGATACGTGCACTTGAATACAATTTTTTGGATTTCTGATCTGCTTCGTTGATACTAGAGTTGACTTTGTCTTTTTGCGCACATCGCGATAGATTGCCTTCTGAATCCTTATGATGAAGGGTTGTTGCCAATACACGGTCAATGTAATAATTGGATATTATGCGTGGAGGCATGGATGGAGTGTTTTTAGGGATAAGATATGGATTGGTTGACAGTTTGGAACCTTTGACTCTCCAAACTTGGGAAGATGAGCAATGATGGGTGGATACGGAAGTGTGCATCGAATTAGGACCAACTGCTTGATACACTTTGTACGTTGCTTGAAAATATTGCTTTTGATTTTGCAGAAATCTTTGATGGATACTTTTTCCCTCTTTTAGTTTCCCCCCAGTTTCTTTGACTAATGGAGTTTGATAGGGATGATCTTTCTTTGTATTCTTTGGTATCCATATGTATTTGATTTGTCCATTATGCTTCTCAGCTTCTCTTGATTTGATAACATTCTTTGTGCTTTGATTCAGATCTTTCTTTTGATGTTGGTCCCAATTCATGGATGGGGTGATGGGTGGATGAAGATTCATGGTGTGGATGGTTGTAGTATTGACATTGGCTTCATCATAAGGATTCTTCATGCTCCCTATGTTGGCGTTTGCTTGAGATGGAGTTGCCCCCAGTATGGTGATAGTATCACATTCATTCTTTGATTATGCTTGTGCTGAGAGCTCTTGTTCAAAATGTATTCTCTAATCAATGATCAATGTAGATGACATTATTTCCATTTGCTGCTCGGCTAACTCTGGGTGTTCTATCTGACTTGTTTCCTTGAGTAGATAATGATGGATATCTTTATTCATGATGTCCTCAATCTGAGTTTGGGACATATTCAATCTTGATGTTGACAACTCCGTTTGATTGTAGGAGTTAAGAATCTGCTCTTTTTGTGTAACACAATCTTGTTCTAGATGAAGATAATCTACGTGCCCATCCATAGAAAGCATCTCATGGGTAGTGGAGGAGTAAGTGCTATGTGGATGTGATCGTCTTGTGTGGATAGGGAGGAATATCCATTAGATCATTATAGTATCTTGGAGATACAAATTTTTGATCTTGGTTTATTTTGGGATTGCTTTGGAGTATGCTTTGGATCAAGAGTTCTTGACATGGGCTGACTTCAAAGGATGGATTTCTTACAAAGGGTTCTTGGGCGTCGTTATGCATGGAAAGTGGCTTAATGTCTTAAGTGATCTTTAGTGGACTTGGATTGGAGTGTCGGTTGAAAGATTTCTTCAATATCGGCAATCATGAGGTTGAAGGATGTCAATATGTCTTGGAAAGGACCATTGCTATACTTTGGTGAAAGACATTGATCATACTTTAGAATAAATTCTTGAGATATGTCCTCTACCTCATTAGGTGATGTAGATACATTTTCAACATGATCACTGGTCGATGCCTCATTGGATGAAGCAAAAATATCTTTATTGATGGATAGATCTTGACCATTGTTTTCAACAATTGCGGTAGAGAGATTTCTAAGGTCTTCAACCATATGGTCAAATGATGTTGACATTTGTGGAATTGGATCATTGTTGGGTATTGTTGGTGGATTTTGATCATGATTGAGAAGTGACTTTTGACATATGTTCATTTGATCATTAGATGGAATAGACACAACTTCAAGGTATTCAATGATGGAGTGATCTTGATCTTTGTTCTCAACAGTTGTCATCTTTTGTGTTTGTGCTCGTGTTGGTTGGGTAGCTTGAGAGGCTTGGTCAGTTTGAGAGGATTGTTGCATTTGTCGAGCTCGTCGTGCTTGTTGCTTGGCTAGATATTGTTGGATGGCCTTTTGGTAGGCCTGGTTTGCTTTTAGCACAATGTCATATTGTCTTGCCGCATTTGGTTTTGGCGGTAGTGGTGGCGGATTTGGAATCGTGTTGGATGCGATGATGGGTGTGATGGGGGTGGATGAGATTGGTGGAAATGATGTCTCCACTATGGTACTCACATCAAAATATGAAGGCAACTTGGCCCCTTGTTTTGCTAGTTCAAGCATGTACAACGAAGGGTTGAGTCTCATCATGACATTGATCATTCGATGATTATCTGGATTTAGGAGCATTTCAGCTATTTCTTCATGAGACATTCCAAAGGTAGGGTCCTCCCCTTGATTTTCTTCTTGTAGGTTTTGTGATGATGAAGGGATCAATGGATTGCTTGATTCTATGAGATTCATTTCTGTGTTTGTTTGGCTAAGGTCACTTGAAGCGGGAGTTTCTTTGTGGGATTCCATACTCTTCTTGTATTGAGATCTAGTTAGAACCATAAAATGGGGATCAATCTTCGAGAATATGGGAGATGAATCTCTTGATTCCTTGGATTAATCTCTATTTTATGTCCCAAAGTGAAAGTTTTAGGATGCCTTTTAGGATCAAATGTGATGATGATAATATGGTGATGTTTAAAGATGGATGTTATGGGTGTTTTTGGTTTTTTGATAAATCTTGAATGAAATGCTAGGACTTTTGATTTTTGATTGGTTTGATTTTTGGATTTTGAGATTTTGTCCTTGATCTTG
>VDFB02110333.1:0-43098 GCA_007258455.2 Sequoia sempervirens
TTTGAGCACATACACTCTAAGAAGCGCAATAGATTGACAGTGGAGAGGATGAATGACTTGGTATATGTTCATTACAACCTTTGGCTCAGATATAGGAAGCTTTTTGACCACGACGACACCCCAATCAGTCTAGAGGAGGTTAATCCACAGGCTGAGTGGATCACTGAGGCTACAAATGCAGTCTTTAGTGAAGAGGACCTTGATTGGGTGGGACCAGGCAGAGAGAGAGGCTGAGGTTGTAGCCATGGCTGAGGAGGAGGCTAGAGCACGAGGAGACATAGCTGTTGTTGGTGAGAGTGGCATGGAGAGTCAGACACAGGCAGAGACTATGGCTGCAACTGCAACATCATCCAGGACCCTTAGACGCCTTCGTAGGAAGGATGCTGGCTCCACTATGCCATAGAGTCATAGACTTATAGCTATTGTTTTGAATCTTGATATTTCATATTTGTATGGAACATTTGATGTCATGGATTTCATATTCCATGAGTTTTGTATACATTTGACTAATTTTATATATCTAAGTATGTTATTTCCTTCAGCAACGCAACTACAATTTGTGTACTTTATACTTATGTGATCGTTGTATACTTGTGTATGTGATCAAATTTGCTTTTATTTGTGTTGTATTCAATAAAGGGTGCTTGAAACAAGTTTTAAATCCTTAAAAATCTCTAAATTTCTAGGGTTTTTTCAACTTTTTTTCATTTTGCTGAGTCTGCGCCGAGTCCGAGTCTTGAGTCGCCGAGTCGCTGAGTCGAGTCACCCTCACCGAGTCCGAGCCGAGTCCGAGTCTCGTAACTATGGTTAATATACTTGCATCTTAGAATATAGCAGTCTTATATTTTAGCAAGTATTGTGGTATGCTCTACCATGATTATTATGTATAATGATATATTTATTGTTGTATAATCTCTATGAATATGGATATATTTAGTATTTGTAATTCTCAACAAGCAACCATGAGGAGGAGTGGGGAAGACACCAGTAGGGTGAGCAAGTACTAGATTTCTTTCTAAGTACACCACTCCATGTTGGATGCCCGTGTGTTTGCCACTTTGGGCCAAGTGGGTGAGTGTCCACCCTTGAGCTTAGAAAGGGGAATCTATGGGCCTCCTAATGTAGCTTTTTCCCCAATCTCTACATGGATTGGTTGTTGGGATGGATTCAAGAAGTCTCAAACATAAGAAGGATGGATAACACAGCATGGATAGGGAAGGCAAGTACAAGTTTATCCACTAAGTATGCCACCCCATGTCGGATGCCCACGTGTCTGCCACTTGGGGCTGAGAGGGATGGTATATCCGCTCTTGGGCTTAGCATGGATAGCTTCAGGCACCTTATCATGTTTCTCATCCAAGTCCTATTATGATTAAACTTCCACTATGCATCATGGATATTGTGTAGTTTATATAGTTTTGAAATAGTTATGTATTTTTACATGGTTTAAATAGATAAGACATTTATTATATATGTTTTGATCAGATGAATTATATTTCCAATTTTGTCTAACATGATTGTAAGCATAGTTTACATACTCGGAATCGGAGAGTACTCGGCAAGCCCAAAATTTTTGACTCGGCAAAGACTTGACAAATACTCAGCAAATACTTGACAGATACTCGACAACTTAAAAAGTAGCAAAAAATTTTGTAAAAAATATAATAATTATTAACTATTAATTATAATAATTTTATATATGTATTTTATAGTTTTTTTAAAGAATATAATATATAATAATAAGTAGTAGTATAATTATATTATTTATAATTTATTTTTTATTAGATAAAAATTTAAAATATACATTATATATTAATTATGCTAATATATACTTAACTACTGATGCCATAATGTTAAAACCTAAATGTGCTCATTTGCATTATATAAAAAATATAATAATTATTAACTATTAATTAAATAATTTTATATATGTATTTAATAGTTTTGTTAAAGAATATAATATATAATAATAATAAGTAATATAATTATATTATTTATAATTTATTTTTTATTATATAAAAATTTAAAATATACATTATATATTAATTATGCTAATATATACTTTTAAAACCTAAATGTGCTCGGATCTTGGCCATAATTTTCATTTTAATAAACATACTCTAAAACCCTCGTTGAAACTACTTTCAGGCTATAGCTCGCCAAATTGGAGAAGTCAAAGGTCAATACCAGCAATGAAGAGTTTGGAGGAGCGGAAACCAATAGCGGTGGGGAAAGCAAGAGAAAAACAGCCAAAAAATAGCCGAATCACGCCAAAAAATGCAGAAAACGCAGAAAAAAATAAACGCAAAAAAAAAGCATGAAAACCCTAAAATTTCTGTGCGAAAATGAGGGCAAAAATTGGCGATTAAAACCATTGTAGCAATCCACGAGTAAAGGCAAAAATTAATCGTTTTGTCTGAAATCTGGCGATGAATCACCCACTCGGAGATTAATTGGCGACTATGTAAACTATGATTGTAGGACCTAAATCAAGTTTTATATTGCTTCAAGCATATAATTGGTTAGTTATAACCCTAACTACATTAAAGTTTTGATTCTAGGGCAAGATTTAGGACAATCCCAAAAGGGGACATTACAGAGCAACAAATCTACACCACCACATAAGTCATAAAAGAACATTGAAGCACACTTTTACCAACCTTTGGCCCATCCAAATAAGAGGCACACTTTTTCTTGTTATAAGCCACTAAACAATGCATTTTTCCTATGGTTGAACTAGCTCATTTATGAACCAAGTTATAAGTGTTGGCGTTTCAATTAGCACCTTTGGAGTGCTTATTGGAAATGGACAGTTATGCACAAAATTAACTGCTCTTCAAAGTAGGAGGGGAAGCTCCCTCTTTTCTTGATGGTTGCTTAAAAGTAAAATGAACTAAGTTCCTATCTTTTTTACTCAGCGGCAGAGCACAAGGGTGCATAAACTCAGGCGTTGCAACTAAGGTTTTCTTTGGTTTCTGCAGATCTTAACTACAACTAGGCTAACTTTGAATCTATCCTATTTCCTCTAGAAAAACAGAGCAAGAGGATATAGGAGCAAGAATGGGATGGTTCGATCGCTTGGACGAACTATCTCTTAGAATTCTTCTGAAGGCTCTAAACTTCCAGATTTATGCTGAAATAGAACTCATGCAAGTAATCATCAAACAGTAGGCTAGATCTCAGGATTCCTAAGGAGGCACGATGTCCTTTACAAGGTGTAGGCTGAAAGGTAGACTACTAGAAACAACATATAACAATAATCCTACTCTCTAAATTCCCAAGGAGAGACAATGCTCTTTCCAAGGTGTAGATTGAAAAAAAGATTACTAAGAACAACATATGACGATAATCCTACTCTCTAAATTTCCAAGGAGAGACAATGCTCATTCTAAGGTGTAGATTGAAAGAAAGATTATTAAGAACAACATACAATGACAGATCTTGAGACTTTTGGATCAAAGGCCCAAGGCTCTCCTGATTTATTATCCCAACTTCAATCAAAGATTACACTTTGGGACAACAACTTGTGTCAAAGAGACAATCACAAGAAGCGATCAACCAATAAAACATGAACATAGATTGAACAGTAACACACCTATCAGAATAGAAAGAACGCAAGTTGTACTTAGCATTTGACTATAACAAATACGATTCCAGAACATATACTAAGCGAACAAAGTCGAAGGCTTTTGAGCTCAGCGTTTTGCTGCCGTGAAGTAAAGTTAAAATACAATGAGCTCAAGGATCTTATTTATAGAAACACAAAGGAGTAGGCAACCCTAAATACTCCTTGAGTTAACAATGAGTTCTTGCCAATCTACAAGATTTATTCCTATGTCTAAAAGTAGGTAACCTAACAAGTTAACTGGGAAGTCTACTTCAGTTAACTGATTCTAAACTAAAAGAGAACTCCAAATACAAAAGTGCCTCAAAAATAGACATCCATAATTAGTGGAAATAGACATGCATGATCAGTGGGACAGTGAGTTAACTTGGAAAGGGGCATCAAGTTAACTCCTGTTGTCATAAATGCTATTTTGGAGGGGTAGGACGTCCTAAATGGGTGTTTACACCTCATGACCTTGAGTCAACAATTCCTCTAACCAGTCGTTGACTACCTCTGTATCTAGACAACTGATGCTTCGCAAGATGATGGCGTGTCGTCGCAACATCTCTTCGCCACTCGCAATCTACTCCTGGTATTCAATCTTCTTTGCAGGTGCGTCATCCCACCTTGTTGACATGAAGTGTGGAAGGTAGTGTGGTAGTAACCAGTGGTGGCTCTATGATTGGAGTAACTACCTTCTGCATCTTCTTGGTATCCATCGAATGGTGATGCCATCTACACCTTCCAAGGTGTCCAAATTGACTTCCGAGTGTGCTTGGTGCAGATCAGTGTTAACCGTTTTCAGGAAGTCATGGAGTAAGACCGTTTTGGTCTTGTACTTGACCTAAGAGAACTGCACTCTAAAAACCTTGAAGATTGACTGTGCACACGATACTATTCGGACTTTTCTTGGAGCGGCTAAAAATAGCCTTGTTGAGGGGAAATTTTTATGAAAATTTTTGAGACATGAGTTTTCTTGCGAATAATTTTCTAAATGGACACAAAACGTTAGAAATTCTAAAAAGTTAATTTTCCTTGTACATGCAAGAACCCTTCAAGGCAGAGGTTTTGGAGGCAGCAAATGCTTATTTTTCCTGGAAAAATCTAACACATGGGTATTGTAGGTGCTCCAAAGCTAAACAAACCCAGTTTGTCATATTTTTAAAATGGTGACTTTTTCCAAAAACCCTAAAAAAGGGGCAGCAAGGCAACTTTTTTCTGGAAGAATCTGGCATGTGGGTTTTGTTGAATATGCTATGTTGATCATACCCGAAAGACAAGATCTGTGATTAACTGCCGTTTACTTGGACATGCAAGAAGATCAAAGACAAGAATAGAAAAAAGAGAAGAAGTTTGGAAGTTATAAACTGCCTCTTTGACCCTTCAAGAAAATCACGCCTGGAAATGTAGACCTTTCATGAACTACCCTCTGTGCAACTTATTCTCGAAAACATGAAGAACACTGAGAAAATACTTTGTCAGATCTTTACAAAATGTTGGAGAGGAAAAATGTTTGTTCTTGAGCTTCAACCTACAAAGAGAAATGATGAATAATGACGCCTAGGCTTGATAAATATCATTTGATGTTGAATCAATCAAGTTTAGGCGCTAACACATGATTGAGGAGTAAATTTAGACATGAGAAGCCTTTCTAAATAGACAACTTCAGTCAACTGGACCTAGTTTGACTTTAGGCGTCCAAGTTGAGTGAACATTTTTCATTCTTCTTTCTGTGACGAAGTGCCTCCGTTTGATCCTCGATTTTGGTTGCTCGGTTGATCCTAAAGTATTGTTGATAGATCCATTGCAAAGTTGAAGCTACTCTGAAGAAGTGTGCTTGGAAGCTGCAAAGCTCAAAACTTGAATCTAATGCCTCTAATTCTTGGGCACCTTTTCCCAAGAAGGTGCATTTTTTACTAGACTTAGTCGTTTTCTCGAATGCTTTTCAATTCTTCTATTTTGACCTTTAGTGCTTTGATCTGAGATCTCTGATGACTAATGATTCCCATCATTGTGCTAAAACATGGAGTGGATAACTAGTTAAGTCCCGAAAAGGATGACTAGCTTCGCAGATTATGAAGGTTGATTTAGAGGTTCTAAAAGTATGGGCGCCCCTGGCCTACAGGGGCGCCTTTGACCTTTTGCACTTTAATTTTCACCTTCCAACCTTTCACAAACAGCCCCAGTTTGACCTTCATCGTCAGATGTTTGATTTATCTATTGAATCTGCTAACAGTGTCATTGCTGAGATTGATCAAAATGGAGGACTTCTTGGAAGTCATGAAGCTTGAAGACTACATCTAACTGCCCAAAAAGTTGGGTGCCTATTTCTAGGAAGGTGCAATTTCCTTAACACTTAGTCAATTCTCTATGTTCTTCATCTCGCCTTTGCATCTGGTGCTTTGTGCTTGATCTTCGTCTGTGAATGCTTGATAGATCCTGTGAGCTTGCAACTTGATTGATCGTGAAGTTGAAAGGATGTTGAGCAGATGCCTTGGAGGAAGCAGTTGCTGAAAAGTTCAACAGGTGACTCAAAATTATGGGCGCCCCTGGCTAGCCGAGGCGCTTTTGCCTTGATGTTTACTGATTTACTCTCTATTTCACATGCCCGAACAATCAACAGCTATCGTCATTTGATGTGTCTCGTAGACTAGCCAATAGGTTCGTTGCAAAGTTGAGTTGACGCTGGGGAGATCACTTGGAGATAAGCTTACTCAAAAACTGACATCTGAATAGTCTCATTCTTGGGTGCCCCTGAGCTACATGAGCACTTTTTCTTATGTTTGACTGCCATTTTTTATGATACTTGCTTTCAGCATCTTCTGTCTTCGCCTTCATTCGCCGATGATTGTTGAATCAGATGAATCTGCTTGATGATGTGTTGGAAAGCCAGCAGAATTACGGAGGTACTGTCTTGGAAAAACTTGATGACTGCCTTTGAATCTGTTTGACTGCTTGATGCATGGGCACCTCGGGTCAGCAGGGGCACTTTTGGCTGTATCCTCATCATTTCCTTGAAAATTCTCACCTCTTCGCGCACCATGTTCACCGTTGTAGCTTGACTGACTTGATCACCGTTGTCGACGACGCGAACACGTTGACCGTAGCAATTGCTTTCACCGTGCTACGTGTGTGGGTGCTTGAAAAATGGCTAAGGCATTGACTGCATAGCCTCTTTCTTTTAGCAAGGCGTGCATTCTCTAGACTTATAAAATTTTCAGCATTTTTCAACCTTTGAAAATCCCCTCCGTCGAGAAGCATCTTTTTGAACATTTTCCCCCATGGATTCTTCCTTGAAGCTTTTGAGGCTTGGATCTCGACACCTGGTACTGGCATTTCTGCCATTAATGGCCTCGGAGGTCCTATCTTTCTTCCTTGAAAATGAAAATAGACCCACCAAAGTAAAACAAACTTTTTGGTGATTTTGACTTGACCAATGTGATCGTGAAGTCAAATTATCCTATCAAAATTATTTTCAACTAATTTTGGAAAGGTCCTATTTTTAGGGGTTTTCCTAAAAACAAGGGTTTGAAACCCTAATTTTCAAATTTTCAGAAATTTGCAAGTATCCTACTAACAATAAACCCACAAAAAGCCTACATTTTGTTTGACCTAAAAATGGCTTTTGACGACAATTTTACATGATTTAGACCATTTTGATCAAAATGCCTTATTGAAGCAAAAATTTATTTTGGGTACAACATGAGGCTCCGTTTGGTGACCATGTCGGATACTTACAACATAGGAGAACCGAGAATCTCTAGTTTTCGTAGACCAGTATTCTTATCAGTTGGGCATTGGAGTCGGGACTTATTTCCTAATTCAACTAACAATTGGAGTTCTCATTATTCATCTAAAACAAGACTACCTAAGAAATCACCTAAAACACAACAATACTTTATGTAACGGGGAAATACATTACGAAAATGAAAGAAAATTATTTACAGAAATTCACTCCACCCCCGAAGAAATGAAGTGCTTTGGATATTGTCTGCTTCATGGTAGCTGGAAGAGCCTTCCATCGATGTTGCTTTGGATATTGTCTGCTTCATGGCAGCGGGAAGAGCCTTCCATCGATGTTGCTTCTGGATGAAAGGCTTTACTTCTCTTCTAATGGAAATTGTAGGAGACAATCCCTCTGGGATGAAGATTCTCAGGTATTCATATATCCAAGCAAAGGTACTCTGACAAAAGTCAAAATATGATGCAAATGGGTAAGCTGATACCCCTGAGACACTAGTTCTATTGTAGTCCATCCTCGGGATGTTGAACTCTTCAAACTAGTCGATCAAGTTCCAAACTCGATTTCTATAATGTCGTAGGTGATCTTTTCTGACCTGGAAATATCCTTTGACCGGCTCGTCGATCAACTCTAGATCACCTTTAACACACAGGAGTTTGATTCCCATGTCTTCGGCATCTTTGAGGCCTAACAAAAGCACCTCTTTCTAAGCTTCAATGAATTCCAATTACACAGATGGGTGCAACTATCCTTTATGGGAGATGACCATTTCCCCTACTTCTGAAACTGCATTGGAACAGCCTCCATCGAACTGTGTTGTCCATGACCTTGTATCCTCTGTCAGTCTCTTTTCAAAACAAGCAATGTTCTGGTCTTCAGTTTCTATCTCTAACAGAGCCACATAATTACCAAGACCTGTTTCAAGCTTTGCTTCTACTGGAACAAATGACTTGAGCATAGCCTGCTTCTTTACAACATTGAGAATTTGATCTAGTTGTTCTGGATGATCCTGAAGATATTCCAGTTGAGAGATTTGTACCTTGGTCTTCATCATGGAAGCTACGATGTCAAAATTTGTTGAAGACGGAACTTGAGCAACTGGCATAGCGTTCTTCTGTGAAGACCTGGAATTGGAAGTGGAAGGCACTTCTTTACCCTTTTCGTTTGATTTCCATCTTTCTTCTTCTTCTTTCATCGCAAGAGCGTACTGACGGTATGCTTTTTCTTTTTCTTTAATAATGGGTTCAAAGTATCCCGTTGCGGAGTCGCCATCAAAGTTGTCCATTTGTGGTAAGATAACGTTCGAACTTGGTATTGGTACAAAACTAGAACTGGGAGCAGCTTCAGTGTATCCCATGATTTGGATCATTCTCAAATTCTCGAGACATGTGGATCCGGTATGTGAATCAGTGTCGTGAAAAGAACAAAATACTGCACTATGTGCAGCTTCAATCTTTGGTCTTGATGGAGGTGTTGGCAACCATGGCCGAAGATTGTCTCTCTTTGGGTGGTATAGTTGCTGAACTAGAGATCTGATAGAATTTGTTTTCATCAAGCCGGAAGTGATCATATTATCCTCCAGCTTGATGGCGAATTCTTGCACACTCTTCAACTTTGTTTATTTTGTCGTCTTGAGGAAGAAGACTATCTCTGATGGGAGAGCATTTATGAAACAGCTTATCAGAATTTCCAGTGATGGATCGAGAATAGAAGAAAGTCTTGTAACAAGATGACTAAATCTTGATACAAAATCCTTGATGTGCTCATTGTGTTCCATCTTTGAATTTGCAAGTTGGGCAAACAACATATGACTGTCTTCAGCAGGCTTGAATCTCGCCAAAAATTTCTCACTTATAGTTTCCCAACTTGTAATAACGTCTAGCTTCAGATGATTGAACCAGTCAGCAACATTTCCCACAAGAGTCTCCACAAAGAGACGCACTACGATGTCTTCATGTGCCACATGCAAGATGACGCAAGCCGTTGTGAACGCAGCAAAATGTTCATCCGGGTGTTGACTCCCATCGCCGTGAAATCGGGGAAAGTGCTTCCTCGAGGAAAGTGCTTCCTTGACCCTTTAGGTAACTCATGATTTACCTGAAAAGCCAAAGGTCCAATGATATTACCCCAAGGTAATGAAGGTGGACGCCTCTGATTTCTATCATCATCGCCAACATTATTGTTGTTACCATCCATTGCTTCTTGTCTGGATCATGCAATAGGATGCCAGAGGATCATTCCTGTTAAATAAAGCGTTAGCTTTTCTTGAAGTTTTATGCCTCGTTGCCCCACAGTGGGCACCAGAAAACTATTGGTGTTTCAATTAGCACCTTTGGAGTGCTTATTGGAAATGAACAACTATGCACAGAATTAATTGCTCTTCAAATTAGGAGGGGAAGCTCCCTCTTTTGTTGATGGTTGCATAAAAGTAAAATGGACTAAGTTCCTATCTTATTTACTCAGCGGCAGAGCACAAGGGTGATTAAACTCAAGACGTTGCAGCTAAGGTTTTCTCTGGTTTCTACAAATCCTAACTACAACTAGGCTAACTTTTAATCTATCCTATTTCCTCTAGAAAAACAGAGCAAGAGGATATAGGAGCAGGAATGGGATGGTTTGATTGCTTGGACGAACTGTCTCTCAGAATGCTTTTGAAAGCTCTGAACTTCCACATTTACGCCGAAATAGAACTCATGCAAGTAATCATCAAACGGTAGGCTAGATCTCAAGATTCCCAAGGAGGCACGATGTCCTTTCCAAGGTGTAGGCTAAAAGATAGACTACTAGAAACAACATATAACGATAATCCTACTCTCTAAATTCCCAAGGAGAGACAATGCTCTTTCCGAAGTGTAGATTGAAAGAAAGATTATTAAGAACAACATACGACCATAATCCTACTCTCTAAATTCCCAAGGAGAGACAATGCTCTTTCCGAGGTGTAGATGGAAAGAAAGATTATTAAGAACATACAATGACAGATCTTGAGACTTTTGGACCAAAGGCCCAAGGCTCTCCTAATTTATTATCCCAACTTCGATCAAAGATTACACTTTGGGACAGCAATTTGTGTCAAAGAGACAATCACACAAGAAGCGATAAACCAATAAAACATGAACATTGAAAGATCCCTTACCAATTCTACCTTGAATTTTTCAGTTTTTCCCTCTTGCTATAATGCCAAACAGTTGTCTTGCATGGTCTGAATTGGTTTTGCTGATTGTTTGTTTGAGTATCTTGCTTGTTTTTCATTGCAAAATCATAGAGGAAAACATAGAAATGAAAGAGAACTATTGCATAAGTGAAAGACAACAATTGCAACTCAATAGAACCCCTTTTTTTTCAACTATATCAGATCTGATTACAAGTTTCAGAGGTTTGATATACATTAAATCAGACTGTAACAACAGTCTAAAACCCTTATATAATGCAATATTTGACTACCCAAAATGATAAACACATACCCGGATGTATAGCTCCAATTGTAACTTGATTATTGAAGTCAATCATGAATCACTTCGCTGTTACAACTTCAAACAGTATGGCTGAGTATGATGACAAAATAAGTGTTGTAGAGGATCACCAATAGGCTGGAAATAATGATAAAAATCAGGAACATCAACCTTTTACCAAACCCTAGGTGCCTCCCAAAATACCCAACAAGCAGCCTTGATCAAAACTCCACGAATAAGGTACCAAATCGAAGTTAAAATACCCATGTGCCTTAGCTGCCATAAACTATCAAAATTTGCAATTATTTTTTGATAACTCTCTGCTACAATCAATTCTAAGTGCAGATTAACCTGCAATGAAGTCCAATGATGCCCAAATGGAAACCCAAAGTAGATTTCCCTGTTCTACGAACTGGGTTTTCATCCAATCCAGCATCCTCCAAGGGATTTCATCCTCAGAAGACCTATATGCTGCTGAAACCCTCTTCCAAGAGCTCAAACCTGCAATTGTTTTTGTAAAAATGAGAATAGAATGCTCAAAAAGGAGCCCAACACATTGCTTTCTAACCTCTCATGGACTTTTTTAATAGAAGTCAATAAAATAATTTTCTTGAGGGTTTTTCCTCATCCAAAGAAAAAAGCCACTTTTTAAAAACAACTTGAGTTGCTAGGATGGGGTACTTTTCACTATTCACCTTATGATTTTCAATTACTATTCACCTTTTACTATTCCATTAAATCAAACCTTAATATTTTCACTTTAACCCTGGATTCATCAACCAAACTCCAAATTGAAAAGCTCATAAGGCTCCCAGGGAAACTCCACAGCCCTCGGTTGGGTCCCGTAACCATTTTGCTGACCTACGGGAACCCTAATAGTAGGCCAACCTCCGCTATAGACTGAGCTATCTAAGGAAGGGACATTATAGTCCTCCCTTCCTGGGATTGCTTGCCCCCAAGCAATTGTAACGCTGGATGCTGAAATATCATCTCTCATTCCCACGTGGCATCCTCCAATGGCAAGTCTCTCCAACAAACCAAATACTCTCTGATCACTCTACTCCTCAACCTCCTCTCCCTCATGTCCAAAATCTCTGCAGGAATCAAAACTAATCGGCCCTTCTCATCCAATGGAGGCAACTCAGGTGAAGAGACAACATGTTGTCCCAGCACCTTCTTTAGACAAGATACAAGAAAGACATTGTGTATCTTACCTTTGGAAGGTAACTCAAGCTCATAGGCTACCTCTACAATCCTCCTCAATACTCTGTATGGACAATAAAACCGAAGCTTGAGTTTTTTTGCCCACTCTTCTTAAGTGTACTCTATCTAAAAGGCTATAGGCGCAAGAAAACCATGTCTTCACCCTCAAATGTCCTCTCAATCCGATGTCGATCTGCATACATCTTCTACTGATTTTGGGCGTGCCGAATATTATCCTTAAGTGCCTTAAGGATATCCTGTCCATCCTGTAACCAATCTCGAGTTGTAGGCGCTCTACTATCACCCAACGCTAAGTCCACAAAAGATAAGGCATCATAACCATACAATGCTCGAAAGGGAGTCATACCAATAGACATGCAGTAAGTAGTATTATAACAATGCTCAACCATATATAACCTTATCACCCATGCCTTCTGTTGACCCAAAACATAGTTACACAAATAACCCTCAGGCAAAAACCAAACAACCTGTTGCTGCACTCCGATTAAAATACCCAAACGCCACAAACCGTGAAGCAACATATTGAAATCCATGTGAAATAATGTACCAAGAAAATCAATACCCGTTTCCCAAATCAAAATATAAAACCTTATGTCCCTCTAATAGACTTCATGCCACACACTCCCAAGTGACTCAAAAGCTGATGTAGACCATGCTAAATCTGGGAGTGCAATGGAAACCCAAGTAGGACAGCCACTAATCTGTGAAGTACCAAATAAAATGATGTCGCCTACCAACGAATATATTGTTGTCATATCATAAGATATTGGTGACAGAACCAAAGAGGGCCTATGGATGCCATCAACACCCATCAAAAACAACCCTTGAGTGGCCAATCCACTATGAGTGTCATCAAAAGAATCTTCATCATTGTAATGTCCCCTCCTAGCCCTTGATCAGTGGGCATTACCTCTAGCCAATTCCCAAGTTCCTGTTGGCTAGGCGGTTCAGTTAAGGGACTCAGTTCCAGTTGGGTTGGTGGTTTTGTCAAGTACTTTCTATTTGTAAATTTTAGTGAACAGATTAAATGCACAGAAAAATTAATTCAAAATCAGACAAAATAACACAGCAGATACCCTGGGAAAACCCTCCTCTTGAGGGAGAAAAACCCAGCAGCAAAGATCTCTCTTATATTTAAAAACAGTGGCAACAATTCTCTTTACAATGAGGCCTAACACAAGACCAATATTCAGCACCTGTATAAGATGCAAGAACAGATAACAAACTGGCACTTCAAATTCTGCTCTAGAAGAGTTCGCAACCTGCCCTTAGATTAATTCGCAATCTGATCTTGAAGTACCTGATAGAATTCACACTTGACAGAGTTTGCACTTGACAATATTCGCCCTTGACAGAATACGGACTTACAAAATTCGCACTTGGCAATATTCGCAAACTCTGTTCTTTAATGGTTCAGAATCTGCTATTAAGGAATTCGCACTTGCATGGAATGAACTTAATGATACTTCGCACTAGCTGATGATGCAAAGGAGTGAACTGACCTTCTATATATACAAAGCTATGTGAGGTCGCACCTCTTGATGGAACAAAGTCGGCCTCAACCATAATTTACAACTTGAATAAAGCAAATAACAAGTCGGCCAAGATAAGACAAATTATCTTCTAGAATGATGTCGGCCACAAAGAGAAAATCACAAATAAGACGAATGAGGTCGGCCTCATAACATTCGCGCCTCCTCATTAAATATATGTCAACACAAAATCGCATATAAATTAAATAGCCAAAGAGCTATCATTTAATTTATGTTTTCTCCATTTGAACTGAGCTGGAAGGATCGCCTGAAGCTGCAATATCATTAACACTCCCTCTCAGCTAGGGAGAGAACTTCCAGTTGCTCAAGACAAATCATTCAACATGATGTCCATCACATTGGCTACAACCAGCTGTGAAGAGAAGAATATCACCTCAACGTGATATTAGATATCGTCTCGATATCAACCATAATATGGTAAGTACAAGTGTTCATCACTTGCGTGATGTTGTCACCTCAACGCGACTTTCACCATGACTCTCTCAGAGGGTGAAACACAAGTACAACATATGTCATGGAGTCTCACACATGACATCCACCATGACTCAACTCAGAGGGTGGAAACAAGGGCTTACACCTCAAATCCTTCCGTCTCAGAAGAAAATGCATTAACAAGGGCTTGCACCTCAAATTCTTCCGTCTCAGAAGAAAATGCATTAACAAGGGATTTCACCTCGAACTTCTCTCTCAGAGAAGAACTCATTAAACAAGGCTCACTGATACTAAGACTCTTACTCAGTCAAGGCGGGATTCTCCACCATACCAAGCTTATCTCGGAAGTACAAAAACTTTATCCTGGCGAGAGGCTTGGTGAGAATATCTGCTGTCTGCTCATCAGTGCTAATGTACCTCAACTGTACAGCCTTCCACAGTACCATATCTCTGATATAGTGGTACTTGATCTCAACATGCTTGGTTTTGTCATGAAACATAGGATTGACAAAAGCTTCACACAACTCTGATAATCACAATGAATGATAGTAGGCTCCATTGATTGTTCGAACAATCCTGCAAGGAGCTTACGAAGCCAAACTGCTTCTCGAGTTGCCATACAAGCTGCAATGTACTCTGCCTCTGCTGTACTCAGTGCTACAGATGACTGCTTCCTACTGCACCAGGAAATCATAGCAGAACCCAAACTGAAGCAACAACCAGAGGTGCTCTTCCGATCTGTGACACAACCTGCCCAATCAGAATCAGTGAAACCATGTAACTCCAAGTCTGCATCTGAAGTATACCTCAACCCATATCCAACTGTGCCACGCAAGAATCTCAGGATATGTTTAGCTGCAACAAGATGTATCTGTCTCGGATCACACATAAACTGGCTAAGTGCACTTACTGCATAGCAAATATCAGGTCTAGTGTTAACTAGATACATCAAGGATCCAATTAGTTGTCTGTACAAAGTAGGACCCACCAAATCTGAACTAGCTGCAGCCTCCTTTAATTTATGAAGATTGGTCTCCATAGGTGTAGACATGGATTTGCAATCCATCATGCCAAATCTCTTAAGTATATCAATGGTGTACTTCCCTTGACTTAGAATCATTCCATCTGTTTTCTGCCAGACTTCTAAGCCAAGGAAGTAATGAATGAGCCCAAGGTCCTTCATCTCAAATTCAGAAGTTAATTCCTCCTTACATTCAAGAATCAGGTGATCTTCTCCAGTAAGGATTAGATCATCAACATATAAAACCAAAATTAATGCATCACCATTGATTACCTTGAAGTAGAGATTTGAATCAGCATCATTCTTTAAGAAACCCAAAGTTGACAGGTACCGACCAATCCTTTCGTACCATGCACGAGGAGCCTGCTTAAGACCATACAAGGCCTTCTTCAGCTTACAAACATGTGACTCCTTCCCATGAATCTCAAATCCATCAGGTTGCTCTATGTAAACCTCTTCCTCAATCACTCCATTGAGAAAGGTTGTCTTCACATCCATCTCGTGAATCTGCCATCCTCTGGATGCAACAATAGCAATGATGGTTCTGACTGAAGTGTAGCGAGTAACAGAAGCAAATGTCTCATCATAATCAACTCCCTCTTTCTGAGAGAACCCACGAGCCACAAATCTTGCCTTGCACTTCTCAATGCTTCCATCTGCAGCATGCTTAATCTTGAATAGCCATTTAGAAGATACCATAGACTTGCCCTCAAGTCTAGGAACAATATCCCAAACATCATTTTTAAGAATTGACTGATACTCCTCTGCCATAGCATCTCTCCAAACTTGATGACTAGATGCTTCCTCAACACAGGTAGGCTCGGATTCTATGATCTGACTCATCAAGGCAACATAACTGGAGAACTTATGTGGCCTTTTGCTTTCTCTGAATGTGCCTCTAGGAGCTGCAAAACTTTCAGCCTCTTGCATAGTGCGACTGGCCCATAGAGGTCTCTTTCTTCCAATAACAATGTCAGTAGGCCCATCAGTAGGTTCCAAGGGTTCAACAGAATCAGGGTCTTCTTTTGATTCTAAATTCTCCCTCTGAATCTCAGGAGTATGGTCAACTTCCATATCCTGAGGAGACTCTTCATTACCAATCTCCATATGAATCCCCCTGGATCTTCTAAATGCAACATCTTCCTCGAAAGTGACATCCCTACTGATCTCGATCAACTTCTGACCTGTAATGTAGATTTTGAAAGCTTTTGATGTCTCACTGTAGCCCACAAATATTCCCTTCTTGCCAGAAGGCTCCAACTTGGTTCTCTTTTCCTTAGGAACATGAATATAGACAGGACTTCCAAAGATCCTCAAATGACTGACTTCAGGCTTCTTCCTTGTAAAGGCTTCTTCTAGAGTCATATTCTCCAAGATCTTATGAGGACTTATGTTCTAAACATATACAGCTGTCCTGGAAGCTTCTGCCCATAAGAATGTTTGTAAATCTTGATCATGGATCATGGCCTTTGCTGCTTCCACGATCGTCCTGTTCTTCCTTTCTGCAACACCATTTTGTTGGGGATTATAGGGGACACAGAACTCCCTCTTAATCCACATCAATTCAAAAGTTTGAAAACTACCCGAGAAGGTGTATTCTCCACCATTATCCCACACGGTTGAGGGACCTTAATTAGTTTTACGAGGAAAGATTTTCTGCAAAGCTTAAACTCTTTAAACCTATCCAGCACTTCCTCAGATTCTTTAGATTTCAAAAAATAAATCCAAGTCTTCCTAGAGTGATCATCAATGAAAAGAACATAATACAAAAAACCACTCGAAGAAGGAACAGACATAGGACCACATAAATCAGAATGAATTAGGTCTAAAATACACTTAGATCTATTTTCTCTACTATGAAAAGGGGCTTTTATATTCTTACCTAATGTGCAGCCCTTGCATGTGCCTTCGTGCTCCTGATTAAACTTAGGAAGGCCCGTCACCATCTTCTCCATAATAGGTAGGGCTCGAAAGTGTAAGTGAGCCAATCTCCGATGCCAAAGATCACAAAGACTTGAAGAGTCATGAACAAAAGCTTGAAGAGAATGTGCGCAAACCTTGTAGAGGTTATCATGTCTAACTCCAATTATTTGAGCATCCTTGAAGCTAGAGTTCTGCATCCATACTAGAACTTTTCCTTTGGAGAAGGCAACTTGATATCCTTTATCTTCCAAGGCTGAAATAGAAATAAGATTGCGCTTGATTCCAGGAACATAAAGAACATTACCCAATTGAAGCGATATGCCGGAATCCAAATGAAGCGTAGAGGTCCCAATTCCTTTCACGGAGTAGCTAGCATCATCTCCAATGATGACTTGTTCAGAAGACTCCTTTTCCACCAAACTTGATAAGTGCTCCTTGAAGCCGGTAATGTGTCGTGAAGCACCACTGTTGATTATCCAAGTGTTGGTGTCGGAAGGTACACTGCTTGATAATGCCGAATAGAACAAATATTCACTTGAATCTTTTTGAGGAGAGGCATCATCAACATCTACAACGGTGGCCTGTTGCTTAGGTCTAGTTGGACAATACTTGGCGAAGTGCCCAAACTTATCACACCTAAAACATTGAATCTTGGACATATCCCTCTTCTTCTTGAATGGAGGTGCATCATCATTTCCCTTGTCCCAATTCCTCTTGAAGAATCCTTTCCTTCCATCTTTTCCTTTCTTCTTTGATGCATGGGAGGCAAGAACATGAATGTCTTCATTCTTTGAGCTTTGACCCACGCCTCTTGCCACCAACCTTGATTCTTCTTGGATGCAATCAGATCTGAGGCAGATCAAATCCAGGCATCTTTGACCTTGCACCGGATTCCCCGAATGTATGATTCCCAAGACAAGGCAGCCCATTGAGAGCGAGCATAGTCAGATCCTTGTCTTCAACCATATGTCCAATTGTGGAGAGCTGATCTCTCAAATCTGCAATCCTCATAAAGTATGCAATCACAGATTCACCTTTCGTCATCTTCACATGATGAAGTTGATGCTTCAGTGCAAGTGCCCGACTGGTATTGTTGATTTCGTACATCTCTTCCAAGGTCTTGAGCATATCTCTTGCTGTCTTCAACTTAGAGATGATAGGAACAATGTGATCCTTTACGGAATCAACCAAAATCTTCATTGCTTTAATGTCTTTCTTCAGCCACTGCAACTTTTCTTCTTCCTCCTCAGGGGCAGAAGTGCTAGACTCAACGAACTCACCCAAGTCATTTTCACGCAAAGTAAGCATGATCCTGAATCTCCATGATGTGAAGTTGGATGCACCTTCGAGTCTATCTTCAACCTTCAAACCATTCACCATCTTGATGAAGTGAACAATAGGGTAAGCTGATTAGCAATAATCTGATCACGATCCTCTCAAACCCACTCTGATACCATGTAAATTTTAGTGAGCAGATTAAATGCACAGAAAAATTAATTCAAAATCAGACAAAATAACACAGCAGATACCCTGGGAAAACCCTCCTCTTGAGGGAGAAAAACCCAGCAACAAAGATCTCTCTTATATTTAAAAACAGTGGCAACAATTCTCTTTACAATGAGGCCTAACACAAGACCAATATTCAGCACCTGTATAAGATGCAAGAACAGATAACAAACTGGCACTTCAAATTCTGCTCTAGAAGAGTTCGCAACCTGCCCTTAGATTAATTCGCAATCTGATCTTGAAGTACCTGATAGAATTCGCACTTGACAGAGTTCGCACTTGACAATATTTGCCCTTGACAGAATACGGACTTACAGAATTCGCACTTGGCAATATTCGCAAACTCTGTTCTTTAATGGTTCACAATCTACTATTAAGGAATTCGCACTTGCATGGAATGAACTTAATGATACTTCGCACTAGCTGATGATGCAAAGGAGTGAACTAACCTTCTATATATACAAAGCTATGTGAGGTCGCACCTCTTGATGGAACAAAGTCGGCCTCAACCATAAATTACAACTTGAATAAAGCAAATAACAAGTCGGCCAAGATAAGACAAATTATCTTCTAGAATGAAGTCGGCCACAAAGAGAAAATCACAAATAAGATAAATGAGGTCGGCCTCATAACATTCGCGCCTCCTCATTAAATATATGTCAACACAAAATCGCATATAAATTAAATAGCCAAAGAGCTATCATTTAATTTATGTTTTCTCCATTTGAACTGAGCTGGAAGGATTGCCTGAAGCTGCAATATCATTAACACTATTTTTAGTAGGGGTCAGTTGGATGATGGTTGCCTACAGTGAACCTCAGTGCATTTCAATAATTCTCCAGTTTGAGCCTTTGGATGGTGATTTACTATTTTTAGCATTTACTAAAAATAGTAAGTCCATTTTCGGAGCACTGGACTAGGTCAAGCTTGTCAGTGCGGCATATTCAGATGACTAAGTCACTTTGGAGAAATTATTTTAATATTTGATTAATGCCTTGAAAAGTATGCAAATAAAGTGACTTTATATTTTTAAGTTAAAAAGGGGACATAAGGGAACTTCTTTAAAAAGTGACCAAGGCACCTAGACAATCAACTTGAAGTTGTTTTTAAAGGTTAAATTATAACACCTTCACCTTGGGCGTCCTTACTTTGGAGGAAAAGTATTAAAATTAAATTTAAAAAACAAAAGTCACTTGAGAAAGGCGTGGGTTTAGGGCTTTGGGTACCCAACTGAAATAAAAGACATTTTTTAGCCTCATTTTCTCTTATCCTAGAGATTGATTTACAAGGATATGTTGTTGGTTTGAAGCCAGAGATTGCAGGACGGAGTTGAGGACGATACCCGTCAATTCTAAGACTAGCCCCGACAGTGAAAGACCTTGCTCAAGCTGGTGTTGGGTGATTTCAATTAGAGATCACAACATGGCTTTTAAAGATGAAGATATTTCAGTACTTTTGAGTGGATTTCAGTAGGGATTTTGGTGTGGATTTGTTGGTTTGGGTGTGGTGTGCTTTCATTTTTTAGTTTGGTGTGATTTTGGCTTATTTCTGGAGTTTTATTTTTGTGCTGGACAACCACATTTTTGTTCACAAGTCAAAAATGAAGAAGGATATCATTATGGGTGTTTAGTCAATCTTCTCCTCTAGATTGGGCGATCATTTCAAGCATAAGAAAGGTTTTTTTGGTGAAGAGCTCAATTTACTAGAGCAAATCGTACCTTCCTAGGGTGTACGGCCTGGCTGGGAGTTGTATGGCCTGAAGAAGAAGCTGGTTTCATCATTCTCCAGGCAGTTAATGAAGGGTTGTGGTTGGAAATGGATGCCAATCACCTTGGGATTGCTGGTTGGTGACTAGGGTTTGATGCATGCTAATCTGGAGTTCTCTATTTACTGTAATCTCAGGATTTCCAGGTTTGAAAATGTTCTAAACTAAGTCTATAAATGCTCCTTCATGACTGCAATATTTGTATCTTAAAATCAGATTGTTCTTGTTTAAAAAAAGGTGTTGATTCAAGCATATCTTTCAACGTTTTATTTTTTTGTTATGTTCATCAATGATATATCACATGCATACGTTAAAACCCCTTTCAAACATTCTAGAGAAAACACCTTTAAACTCTCAAAACAGAAAGAATCAAATAGGGGAAGAAACAAAAAAAGAAATTGGGGTTGTTTATTATAGTGATATCAGAGCTAGAATAGACCTGCCAGCCAGTGGGTACACTTTCCTATGAGCCAGAGTGACAGAGAGAGGAGGTATTTAGAGAGGAGTAGAAGAAAGGAAGAGATTTTTTGGGAACACTGATCATCATCTGAGGAAGAGCAGCAAATTGAAACTTCATCCAATGGGTCTTCTAACACAGGCAATATGGGGCACAAGGATGGAAATGGTAATGGGAATGAAAGAAACAACAGGAATGAGGAACCACCAGATAGAATGGCAATTTTATTAGACACTTTGGTTAGGGGACAGTTGAGGGCAGCACAACAACAACAGGAGACTAATAACAAGTTGGCTGATTTGGTGCAAAGAATGGATCAATTGGGTAATGGGAACAGGATAGGACAGCAAGGAGTTGGAAACCAACAAGCTTTGGCAAGACCTCTTATGCCAAACTTTCCACCAAGGATAGAAGCTCCTGTGAACCCCGAGCTTACATTATTGGAGCAGGAGGATCAATTTAGACAGGACTGGATGGATGCGAGACCCGGTTTTCAGATGGATATTTCACTTAGAGACTATATTGACTTGAGGATGAGGCACTCCAATCAAAGAGGAAACAAGAACCAGCAACATGAATTATGGAGAAAGGTTGGGAAACTCACACTTCCTTACTTTGATGGGTCTGGGAAGATGGCAGCTAGGGCGTGGGTGCAAAAATTAGACACCTATTTTACATTGAATCCTATGTCAGAGCTTGAGTCTATTCAGTATGCATCTATACACTTGGATGGTGTGGCTCATGAGTGGTGGTATAACGGAATGATAACTTTGGGGCATGCTCAAATCACCTCTTACAGGGAGTTCACCGAAAGGCTGATTGAAAGATTTGATAAAAAGGATCCCAAGCTGCATTTTAAGGAGTTGGCCCAACTCAAACAATGGGGGTTTGTGGACACATATATATTAGATTTTCAAAAGTTATATGTTCTTGTGACTGATATCTCTGAGAGGAGGTTGGTTGTGCTGTTCATAGATGGATTATCAGACCCTTTGAGAGCTTGGATAAAGGCATTTAACCCTCCTAGCCTCCAGGAAGCCATTAAAAAGGCTAGGGAGATGGAGACATCAGCATATAAAAGCAAATTTCAGTCCAAGAGCTCACTACCCAAGAAAGATAAGGACAAGAACTTCACTCCAAAAGAGCATGAACAGCCTAAGAAACAGTATACTAAGCTTGACAATGAGACCCTTAATGAGCTAAGAAGGGGCTATGTTTTACTTGCAGAGAGCCATATACACAGGGTCACAGATCTGCTTCTAAAGTTAAGGCTTTGTTGATAGAGTACCAATCAGACAATGATGAGGTTGCAGAAAATTCAGAGCAGCAAGCTGAAACTGATGAAAGTGAACAGGAAAAGGCTCTGGAAGAAGGGGAAAAGGTGGAAGAAAGCAATGTGATGTTAGCCCAGCTTCATAGCTTCCAGAAAAATGAGTCTATGTGTATTAAGGGCATGATTCAGGGGCAGCGGATGGTAGCCTTGATCGATACAGGAGCCACCCATAATTTCATAGATGAGGGCCTTGTAGCACGTAGAGGGCTCCAGACATAGGAGGTTGGCGGATTTAGAGTTATGGTGGCGGGTTCCACAATTGAGTGTTCAGTTGGGCAACCATGAGATAAAAGAATATTTCTACGTTGTGAGTATAGGAGACACAAATGTAATGTTGGGAATTCAATGGCTATGTTCATTAGGAGAAATAACACTCAATTTTTAGACTATGGAGTTAAAATTCAAATCATGTGGTAGGAACATCATCTTGAGGGGCTTGTCAAATGGAGGACCACGTGTAGTGTCATTCAAACACATGGAAAAACTTTTTAGACACGATCAGGTTGAGTGGGCAGCAGAGTGTTTAGTGATGTCTACAGTCACAAAGGAGGTCAAAAGGACCTATCCACCAGATAAACAGGAGCTCCTTACCAAGAGGAGCAAGGTGTTTGGCAGTATACCCCCAAGGAGACCACTGGATAGAGGTATTGAGCACGCCATCGAGTTGGAGGAGGGAGCCAAACCTGTCATTACCACTCCCTATCGTCATCCTAAGAGGCATAAGGATGAGATTGAGAAGGCAATTCAAGAGTTGATTAAGATGGGGCACATAAGACCGAGTAAGAGTTTGTTCACTTCTTCGGTGGTTTTGGTGAAGAAGAAGAATGGAACCATGCGCATGTGTGTGGACTACAGGGAGTTGAACAAGAAGACAATCAAGAACAGGTATCCCATTCCGCGCATAGATGAGTTGATAGATGAGCTACACGGGGCAGTTTACTTCTCTAAAATTGACTTGAGATCGAGATATCACCAGATTAGAGTGAGGGAAGAGGATGTGGAGAAGACTGCCTTCAAGTGCCACTTTGGACACTTTGAGTTCTTAGTCTTGCCCTTTGGCTTGACAAATGCACCAGCCACTTTCCAGTCATGTATGAATAGAGTTTTCAGCAAGCAGCTCCATAAGTATGTTTTGATATTCTTTGATGATATTCTTATATTCAATAGGTCTTGGGAGGAGCATTTGAAACACTTAGATTAGGTGCTTGGCATTCTTGAGTGGGAGTAATTATTTGCAAAGGAATCTAAGTGTGAATTTGGCATGACTGAGTTACTTTACTTGGGACACATCATTAGTGCAAATGGTGTGTGTGTAGATCCTGATAAAATAAAGGCAATACAAGACTGGCCACCACCTACAAATTTATCACAGCTTAAGGGGTTCTTTGGGCTATGCGAATTTTACAGGAGGTTTGTGAAAGGGTTCTCACAGGTTGCTGCCCCACTTACAGATTTGACCAAAAAGGGGGCATTCACTTGGTCTGAATCAGCACAAAGAGTTTTTGATCAATTCAAGGTATTGATGAGCACATGCCCCGTTTTAGCTATTTCAGATTTCACTAAACCGTTTGAGCTAGAGTGTGACGCTTCAGGATGAATAGGGGTTGTCCTAATGCAAAGCAAACATCCAATAGCATTTGAGAACAGAAAATTGAGAGGGGCTGAAAGAAATTATTCCATATATGATAAAGAAATGTTAGCCATCATGCATGCCTTGGCTAAGTTTAGACAGTACCTTGTTGGGGGCAAATTTGTAGTGAAGACGGATCATAACAACCTCAAATATTTTTTAAATCAGGTCTTAAGTGAAAGACAGCAAAAATGGGTAAGCAAACTACAAGCATTTGACTTTGATATTGAGGATGTGAAGGGGAAATGAAATGTAGTTGTTGATGCTCTTTCTAGGAGGCCACACTTATGCGTTATTTTTGAGATAACAGCAAATTGGAAAGAAGCAATACAAGCAGATTATGCAAAAAAAATCTTTCACTAACAACATACTAGATGGCACATTGAATGATGAGAGGTATAGTGTTACGGATGGACTGATTTTCTATAAAGAATGAATACTCCTTGTGGCTGAAACTAAGTTTTTAGATCAGATTTTGAAGGCATTTCATGACACTCCATTGGCTGGTCACCCAGGATTTTATAAGACTTACAGGCAAATCCGTGAGAGGTTCTAATGGAAGGAAATGAAAGACTACATAACCAAGTATGTCCGTGAGTGTCAGGTGTGTCAACAAAATAAAAATGAGCACACGTTTCCTGTTGGTCTGCTGCAACCATTACCTATTGCCACTCAAAAATGGGAGAGTATAACTATGGAATTCATCACAAGACTTCCCAAGGTGCAAGGGAAGGATTGCATTTATGTGGCAGTGGATAGGTTGACAAAATTTGGCCATTTCTTTGCTATATCAACAGGGTTTACAGCGTTACAGGTGGCTGATTTATTCTTCAAGGAGGTGTTTAGACTACATGGGGCACCTAAAAATATCATAAGTGACAGGGACAGCAAATTCATGAGTTTGTTTTGGCTGGAGTTATTCAAAATATGTGGTATGGAATTGACTCCCAACACTAGCTATCACCCCCAAACAGATGGACAAACTGAAATAGTTAACAAGTGGTTGGAAGGGTACTTGAGGAATTACGTTTCAGGCAGCAAAAGGCTTGGGTTAGATGGTTGCATTTAGGGAAGTTCTGCTACAATTCCACTTACCATATGTCCATCAAGATGTCACCGTTCATGGCACTGTACTGGTATGAGGCTCCTAGCTTCATTGGTTTACTATTTGGTGATTGCAAGGTGCCCAAGACCAAGGATTTCCTGCGGGAGAGTCAGGATATCATGAGTTCATTGAGGGAAAATATCCAGCAGGCACAAAATCAGAAAAAGATGTACGTTGACCAGCACCGGATTGAGAGAGAATTTGAGGTGGGTGATATGGTATATGTTAGGTTACAGCCGTACAGGCAAACCACTCTCAAAAAGAGTGAAGCAGAGAAGTTAAATCCAAGTTTTTATGGCCCGTTCAGAGTCGTCAGGAGAGTTGGTGAAGTGGCTTATGAGCTGGAGTTACCGGAGGACAATAGAGTGCACAACGATTTTCATGTATCACGCCTTAAGAAGGCACTGAGACATAACATGGTACCTTCAGCCATAGTTTACATACTCGGAATCGGAGAGTACTCGGCAAGCCCAAAAATTTTGACTCAGGAAAAACTTGGCAAATACTCAACAAATACTCGGCAAATGTGTGTGGATATTTATGTATGTGTATACTCAGGACTGCAGTGTGCACACATACATATCTATAAACATACACAGGATGCCAAGTTTGCATGCATATACACACACAGACATATTTATACACACACAAACATGCCAAGTTTGTAGGTTTTTTATGAGCTACTGGCGATTACTTGATAATTTGACAGGAGAAAATCCATCTGCATACTACCCGTGAGTAAAAGCAGAAATTACTTGGCATGCAAAGTTTTTGGAGATTACTCGGCTACTCGGAGAGTAATCGGAGAGTATGTAAACTATGCCTTCAGCAGTGTTACCTCCTTTGGATGAGGAGGGGAGATTGGAGTTGATACCAGAGGCAGTCATTGACTTCAGAGAGAGGACCGTCAGGAGGAGAGTGATTACTGAATACTTGGTGAAATGGCGGGACCTACAAGTTGAGGATGCGACATGGGAGAGTAAGCAAATACTTCAACATCCAGCATTACGATTGCTTGAGGGCAAGCAATCTTTGGGGAGGGCGGATTGTAATGTCCCCTCCTAGCCCCTGATCAGTGGACATTACCTCTAGCCAATTCCCGAGTTCCTGTTGGCTAGGTGGTTCTGTTAAGGGCCTCAGTTCCAGTTGGGTTGGTGGTTTTGCCAGGTACTTTCCATTTTTAGCAGGGGTCAGTTGGATGATGGTTGCCTACAATGAGCCTCGGTGCATTTCAGTAATTCTCCAATTTGAGCCTTTGGATGGTGATTTACTATTTTTAGCATTTACTAAAAATAGTAAGTCCATTTTCAGAGCACTGGACCAGGTCAGGCTTGTCAGTGCGGCATATTCAGATGACTAAGTCACTTTGGAGAAATTATTTTAATATTTGATTAATGCCTTGAAAAGTGTGCAAATAAAGTGACTTTATATTTTTAAGTTAAAAAGGGGACATAAGGGAACTTCTTTAAAAAATGACCAAGGTGCCTAGACAATCAACTTGAAGTTGTTTTTAAAGGTTAAATTATAACACCTTCACCTTGGGCATCCTTACTTTGGAGGAAAAGTATTAAAATTAAATTTTAAAAAAAAAAGTCACTTGAGAAAGGCGTGGGTTTACGGCTTTGGGCGCCCAACTGAAGTTTGAAATAAAAGACATTTTTTAGCCTCATTTTCTCTTATGCTAGAGATTGATTTACAAGGATATGTTGTTGGTTTGAAGCCAGAGATTACAGGACGGAGTTGAGGACGATACCCCTCAGTTCTAAGACTAGCCCTGGCAGTGAAAGACCTTGCTCAGGCTGGTGTTGGGTGATTTCAATCAGAGATCACAACTGGGCTTTCAAAGATGAAGATATTTCAGTATTTTTGAGTGGATTTCAGTAGGGATTTTAGTGTGGATTTGTTGGTTTGGGTGTGATGTGCTTTCATTTTTTAGTTTGGTGTGATTTTGGCTTATTTCTGGAGTTTTATTTTTGTGCTGAGAACCACATTTTTGCTCACAAGTCAAAAATGAAGAAGGATATTATTATGGATGTTTAGTCAATCTTCTCCTCTAGATTGGGCAATCATTTCAAGCATAAGAAAGGTTTTTTTGGTGAAGAGCTCAATTTACTAGAGCAAATCGTACCTTCCTAGGGTGTACAACCTGGCTGGGAGTTGTACGGCCTCAAGAAGAAGCTGGTTTCATCATTCTCCAGGCGGTTAATGAAGGGTTGTGGTTAGAAATGGACGCCAATCACCTTGGGATTGCTGGTTGGTGTCTAGGGTTTGATGCATGCTAATCTAGAGTTCTCTATTTGCTTAATCTCAGGATTTCCAGGTCTAAAAATGTTCTAAACTAAGTCTGTAAATGCTCTTTCATGACTGCAATATTTGTATCTTAAAATCAGATTGTTCTTGTTTAAAAAAAGGTGTTGATTCAAGCATATCTTTTAACGTTTTATTTTTTCTGTTATGTTCATCAATGATATATCACATGCATATGTTAAAACCCCTTTCAAACATTGCAAAGAAAACACCTTTAAACTCTCAAAACAGCAAGCAGCAAACAAGAGAAGAAACAAAAAAAAAAATTGGGGTTGTTTATTACAATCATAATCATGAAAATGATCAACAACAACTGAATTTTCTGAATTGGCCAACCTTTGCTCATCATCATCTATGGAGTGGTGACTGTCATGAATTTGTTGAAGATGAAGTTTAGCTTGTTGAGCCAACATCTTAGCTCGCTTTGCCTTTTCTAACCATCCTTCATTCAACTTTTGGGACTGCTCTATAACAGCTGCTCCAAAGTGTCTAAAATCAGTCTTATAATAAGATGCATCATATAAATTACCATGACCAATGCATGCATCTTGTGTACCAACACTTGTTGACTCTTCTTCACAAGTTTTTCCATGTGTAAGGGTAGCAATCTCATAAGAATGAGGAAGAAGAATATCACTATCCCAAATCAGACCTTTGGGATCCTCTTCTATGCATGCATTGTAGTCATCAAAGAAAATCGAGTCTTGATTCGTCTCATGCTTTTCCCAAGTGATTAGAGATGGAAGTGGCTCAAAGAAATCTTCATCTTGGATGCTATGATATCCAAAATCAGACTGTTTGCATTCTAAACTTGTCATTTCATTCTCAAGTGGGAATAGATAGTGGTTGTCTTCATACTGAAAATCAAAACCTTTGTCTAGCTCCATTGAAGTAATTTCATGATCCTCAACACAAGTTGAATGTTCTTCATCAATTTGTTCAATTTCTACACTTCTTGCGTTAGCATTTTTCTTTATAGAAGTAGCTATTATAAGTGACTAATTTTCTAAATTATGCAATGAATTAGACATACACAAAAGAAGACAAAGTTCAACTATCTCTTTGTCCTTATCCTTTACCAATTTGACCGCCATGTCCTTGCCTCTAAGCAATTGCAAGTAATCCTCTTTCATAAACTCCAAAGCCTCCTTGGAAGAGTGTGAATGTGAATGAAGGATACCATGTCCCATTCCTTTTTGTCTTTCCTCTCTTTGGGCTGTCCAAATGAAGCCTTCTATGTGTTTGTGGGTGCTATCTATTCTTGACAATGCTTGAACAATTTTATCATCCTTCACCACCAATTGATCATGCAAGTCTTCCAAAACCAAGGGCTTTTGTTCCAACTGTCCTTGGCTGCCATAGACTGATTTTTCATCATGTGTAAGGGAAGTAGAATCAATTATCATTCTACAATAAGCATTAAGATCACCCAAAGAATCCATACAATTGCTGTCCATATCACTAGCATGTTCCATGCTTTTGTAATCTTCAAGGTTAGAGTGCACTTGCATACACTTTGCAACCCTGATTCGTAGCATTTCATGTCTTGAAGCTTTGTCTTCAACATATTCAGTCAAAGTATCATCATCATAAGTTGATATATTTTCCATTACTAGCCAAACCCAAAATGTAGTATGCAAAACAAACCAAACATTATCAAAATGCAAATTCTTCTTAGTAGACAGCCTCTTAGTCTCCATAATCAACTCTTTAAGACCAAATGCTTCATATGATCTTAACAATTGTTCTTTCATTGTAGGTGATGCATGACTAGCCAAATTGAAATGAAGTATGTTCCATTCCACACAAATGGATATATCACTTGTGGCTGGTCCATCAAGTGTGTAACTATTATCATCATTGTTTTGAGCCTTCAAGGAGCTCTCTAAAAGAGGACAATCATAAACTCCAGGATGCAAACTAGACCAAACTAAATATCCTAAATCATTCCTCCTTTCTTCTTCACACAACTCAACATGCTCTTCTTGTGGGCTTACCTCGCGAAGCTCTTCCCTTGTATGCTCATCATCTACACATTCTTCCCTTGGAAGAAATGAGGACCTAATGTATGACTCTCTTTGTCTTCTTGCGTTATCAAGTTGATTGCATCTTTCCTTGACCTCTTGCAAGTGTTGTCTTGCTTGGGCAGCAAGCATCTTGGCTTTTTTGGCTCTTAGTGACCACCCATCACACAACCCTTGTGTCCTTTTAACATCTTTCACAATATGGTGAACAAAATCAGGACCTTTGTGACTTGAATCCACAATATATATCCCATGTGTAACACTCTAAACTTGAGTACCATCATAGGAAGACTCAACAACATCATTAACTTCATGTGAAATGGATGCTACCTCATGATTAGAACTGTTGTTGCAAAAATCAGAATAGGTGTCATACCCTGGTGTCATGTTTTCAACATCTCCCATGGGCTGATCCATGATTGTAACCTCTTCCACTTCGTGATCAACATGTTGAGTCAATGGTGTGATATGAATCTCCACTTGATCCAAAGTTATTTCTTTTTTAGGACTCCCACCTGATAATTGATTTTCGCATTCATTGTGATCACTTGTAGGCTGCAAACTACAAACAAGTGATTCTTCTACCATTCCTTGTTCTTGCACATTAAGCTCTTCACTTTTCCCAATGGTTTCTCTCCTATCTTTTGATATGTCTTTCCTTTTTCGCTGCTGATATGGACTTGAAAACATCAAGTCATCTTCATCCTCATCCAATATACCCAAGAATTGTGTGAAAGAAAGCATGTCTTGTATCTTTTGAGGAAGAGAGTGATACGTGTCATAGCTGGGCCATAATTGCTTTATTTGTTGGCGAAACATGAGGACTCTTACTTGTTCTAATAGATGGAGATGATCCACTAGAGTACCCAAATTTCTTTGAAATTGTATCATTCAATTGCTGCAATTGACGGTTGATCTTATGTTGTGACTGTTCTAACTCTTCCCACACCTGTGTATCCTTAAGCAACTTTTCCATGATGACTCATCACGCTGCCCAACTGAAAACTAAAACAAACGGAAGTACACACAACTTTGAATGCACCCAATAAGCTGGCAAGATCCAAGCTCTGATACCACTAAAAGATCCCTTACCAATTCTACCCTGAATTTTTCAGTTTTTCCCTCTTGCCATAATGTCAAACAGTTGTCTTGCATGGTCTGATTTGGTTTTGCTGATTGTTTGTTTGAGTATCATTGCTTGTTTTTCATTGCAAAATCATAGAGGAAAGCATAGAAATGAAAGAGAACTATTGCATAAGTGAAAGACAACAATTGCAACTCAATAGAACCCCTTTTTTTTCAACTATATCAGATCTGATTACAAGTTTCAGAGGTTTGATATACATTAAATCAGACTGTAACAACAGTCTAAAACCCTTATATAATGCAATATTTGACTACCCAAAATGATAAACACATACCCGGATGTATAGCTCCAATTGTAACTTGATTATTGAAGTCAAATCATGAATCACTTCGCTGTTACAACTTCAAATGGTATGGCTGAGTATGATGACAAAATAAGTGTTGTAGAGGATCACCAATAGGCTGGAAATAATGATAAAAATCAGGAACATCAACCTTTTACCAAACTCTAGGTGCCTCCCAAAATACCCAAAAAGCAGCCTTGATCAAAACTCCACGAATAAGGTACCAAATCAAAGATAAATTGTTGTCATGGAAAAATATGCAATAAAATCAAATACCCATGTGCTTTAGCTGCCATAAACTATCAAAATCTGCAATTATTTTTTGATAACTCCCTGTTGCAATCAATTCTAAGTGAAGATTAACCTGCAATGAAGTCCAATGATGCCCAAATGGAAACCCAGAGTAGATTTCCTTGTTCTACGAACCGGGTTTTCGTCCAATCCACCATCCTCCAAGGGATTTCATCCTCAGAAGACCTATATGTTGCTGAAACCCTTTTCCAAGAGCTCAAACCTGCAATTGTTTTTGTAAAAATAAGAATAGAATGCTCAAAAAAGAGCCCAACACATTGCTTTATAACCTCTCATGGACCTTTTTTAATAAAAGTCAATAAAATAATTTTCTTTGAGGGTCTTTCCTCATCCAAAGAAAAAGGCCACTTTTTAGAAACAACTTGAGTTGCTAGAATGGGGCACTTTTCACTATTCACCTTATGATTTTTAGTTACTATTCACCTTTTACTATTCCATTAAAGCAAACCTTAATATTTTCACTTTAACCCTGGATTCATCAACTGAACTCCAAACTGAAAAGCTCATAAGGCAACTGAACTCCAAACTGAAAAGCTCATAAGGCTCCCAGCAAAACTCCACAACCCTCGGTTGGGTCCCCTAACCATTCTGCTGACCTACGCAAACCCTAATAGTAGGCTGACCTCCACTATAGACTGAGTTGTCTAAGGAAGGGACATTACAATGACAATAACATACAATGACAAATCTTGAGACTTTTGGATCAAAGGCCCAAGGCTCTCCTGATATATTATCCCAACTTCGATCAAAGATTACACTTTGGGACAACTTGTGTCAAAGAGACAATCACACAAGAAGCGATCAACCAATAAAACATGAACATGGATTGAACACACCTATCTAAATAGAAAGAATGCAAGTTGTACTTAGCGTTTGACTATAACAAATACGATTCAAGAACATATACTAAGCGAACAAAGTCGAAGGCTTTTGAGCTCAGTGTTTTGCTGCCGTGAAGTAAAGTTTAAATACAATGAGCTCAAAGCTCTTATTTATAAAAACTCAAAGGAGTAGGCAACCCTAAAATCTCCTTGAGTTAACAATGAGTTCTTGTCAATCTACAAGATTTATTCCTATGTCTAAAAGCAGGAAACCTAATAGTTAACTAGGAATTCTACTTCAGTTAACTGATTCTAAACTAAAAGAAAACTCCAAATACAAAAGTGCCTCCAAAATAGACATCCATAGTTAGTGGAAATAGACATGCATGATCAGTGGGACAGTGAGTTAACTTGGAAAGAGGCATCAACTTAACTCCCGTTGTCATAAATGTTATTTTGGAGGGGTAGGACGTCCTAACTGGGTGTTTACACCTCATCACCTCAAGTCAACAATTCCTCTAACCAATCGTTGATTGCCTCTGCATCTGGACAACTATGCTTCGTAGGATGATGACGTGTCATCGCAACATCTATTCACCACTCGCAATCTACTCCTAGTATTCAATCTTCTTTGCAGCTACGTCATCCAACCTTCTTGACATGAAGTGTGGAAGGTAGTGTGGTAGTAACCAATGGAAACTCTATGATTGGAGTAACTACCTTCCGCATCTTCTTGCTATCCATCGAATGGCGATGCCATCTACGCCTTCCAAGGTGTCCAAATTGACTTCTGAGTGTGCTTGGTGCAGATCAATATCAATCATTTTCAGGAAGTCATGGAGTAAGACCGTTTTGGTCTTGTACTTGCCCTGAGAGAACTGCATTTTGAAAACCTTGAAGATTGACTGTGCACATGATACTGGTCGGACAACTTTTTTTGGAGCGGCTAAAAATAGCCTTGCTGAGGGGTAATTTTTATGAAAATTTATGAGATGTGGGTTTTCTTGGGAATAATTTTCTAAATGGACACAGAACATTAGAACTTCTAAAAAGTTACTTTTCCTTGTACATGCAAGAACCCTTTAGGGCAGAGGTTTTGGAGGCAACAGAAGCTTATTTTTCCCAAAAAAATTTAACACATGGGTATTGTAGGCGCTCCAAAGCTAAACAAACCCAGTTTGTCAGATTTTTAAAATAGTGAATTTTTCCGAAAACCCTAAAAAAGGGGCAGCAAGGCAACTTTTTCTAGAAGAATCTGGCACATGGGTTTTGTTGAATATGCTATGTTGATCATACCCAGAAGACCAGATCTGTGAATAACTATTGTTTACTTCGACATGCAAGAAGATCTAAGACAAGAATAGAGAAAAGAGAAGTTTGGAAGTTATAAACTACCTCTTTGACCCTTCAAGAAAATCACGCCTAGAAATGTAGACTTTTGATGAACTGTCCCTCTGTGCAACTTATTCTCGAAAACATGAAGAACACTGAGAAAATCCTCTGTCAGATCTTTAAAAAACATTGGAGAGGAAAAATGTTTGTTGGAGCTTCAACTTGCAAAGAGAAATGATGAATAATGACGCCTAGGCTTGATAAATATCATTTGATATTGAATCAATCAAGTTTAGGCGCAACACATGATTGAGGAGTCAATTTTCCTAATATCGAGTTACAAAACTGATTTCCACCAATTTGGGGGTGTTTTAGACATGAAAAGGCTTTCTAAATAGACAAATTTAGTCAACTGGGCCTAGTTTGACTTTAGGCGTCCAAGTTGAGGAGTTGAACATTTTTCATTCTTCTTTCAGTGACGAAGTGCCTCTGTTTGATCCTTGATTCTGGTTGCTCGGTTGATCCTGAAGTGTTGCTGATAGATCCATTGCAGAGTTGAAGCTACTCTGAAGAAGTGTGCTTGGGAGCTGCAAACCTCAAACCCTGAATCTGATCTAATTCTTGGGCGTCTTTTCCCAAGAAGGTGCATTTTTTACCAAACTTAGTCATTTTCTCGAATGCTTTTCAGTTCTTCTATTTTGACCTTTAGTGCTTTGATTTGAGATCTCTGATGACTAATGATTCTCGTCAATGTGCTGAAACAAGGAGTGGATAACCAATTCAGTCCCGGAAAGGATGACTGGCTTCGTAGGTTCTAAAGGTTGATTTAGAGGTTCCAAAAGTATGGGCGCCCCTGGCCTGCAAGGGCGCCTTTGACCTTTTGCACTTTAATTTTCACCTTGCAACCTTTCACGAATAGCCCCAGTTTGACCTTCGTCGTCAAAGTTTAATTTATCTGTTGAATCTGCTGACGGTGTCATTGTTGCGATTGATCAAAAGGGAGGACTTCTTGGAGGTCACAAAGCTTGAAGACTGCATCTGACTGCCCAAAAAGTTGGGCGCCTATTTCTAGGAAGGTGCAATTCCCTTAACACTTAGTCAATTCTCTATATTCTTCATCTCGCCTTTGCATCTGGTGCTTTCTACTTGATCTTCGTCTGTGAATGCTTGATAGGTCCTGTGAGGTTGCAACTGGATTGATCGCGAAGCTGAAAGGATGTTGAGCAGATGCCTTGGAGGAAGTAGTTGCTAAAAAGTTCAACAAGTGACTCAAAATGATGGGCACCCCTAGCTAGCAGGGGTACTTTTGCCTTGATGTTTACTGATGTACCCTCCTTTTCGCATGCCCGAACAATCAACAACTGTCATCATTTGATGTGTCTTGTAGACTGGCCAACAAGTTCATTGCAAAGCTGAGCTGACGCTGGGGAGATCACTTGGAGATAAGCTTACTCAAAAACTAACATCTATATAGTCTCATTCTTGGGCGCCCCTGAGCTATAGGGGCACTTTTTCTTATGTTTGACTTCCATTTTTTATGATACTTGCTTTCAGCATCTTCTGTCTTTGCCTTCGTTCGTTGATGATCACTGAATTAGGTGAATCTGCTTGATGATGCGTTGGAAAGCCAACAGAATTAAGGAGGTGACTGTCTTGGCAAAACTTGATGACTGCCTTTGATCGTTTGAATGCATAGGCGCCTCGGGCCAGTAGGGGCACTTTTGGCTGTATCCTCATCATTTCCTTGAAAATTCTCACCTCTTCCCGCTCCGCGTTCACTGCTGTCGCTTGACTGACTTGATCACCATTGTCAACGACGCAAATGCATTCATCGTAGAAATTGCTTTCACCGTACTGCGTGTATGGGTGCTTGAAAAATGGCTAAGGCATTGATTGCGTAGCCTCTCTCTTGTAGCAAGGCGTGCATCCTCCAAACTGAGAAAATTTTCAGCATTTTTCGACCTTTGAATATCCCCTCCGTCGAGAAGCATCTTTTTGAACATTTTCTGCCATGCATTCTTCCTTGAAGCTTTTGAGGCTTGGATCTCAACACCTGGTACTGGCCATTCTACTATTAATGGCCTCGGAGGTCCTATCTTTCTTCCTTGAAAATGAAAATAGACCCACCAGAGTAAAACAAACTTTTTGGTGATTTTGACTTGACCAGTGTGATTGTGAAGTCAAATTATCCTATCAAAATCATTTTCAACTAATTCTAGAAAGGTCCTATTTTTAGGGGTTTGAAACCCTAATTTTCAAATTTTCAGAAATATGCAAGTATCCTACTAACAATAAACCCACAAAAAGCCTATGTTTTGTTTGACCTAAAAATGGCTTTTGACAACAATTTTACATGACTTAGACCATTTTGATCAAAATGCCTTATTGAAGCAAAAATTTGTTTTGGGTGCAACAATAAGTTCATAAAAGGAACACTTTTGTGACCAATTAACAATCTTATTAGCAAATTGTTCGGAAGGCACAACCAAACTTAATCAACTCCCAACTTGTTTTTTGGTCAGTCGGCATTTGAACGAAAATAAAACTGGTTTTAAAGAAAAATCATTCAAAAAGAAGGGTTATCTCAGTCAAACTATTTGGAAAGACATCAGATTTAAAGGTGGGAAAGAGTATATTTCAGGAGTGTTTATTGCTTCATTTATAGCGGATAGAGATTAGGGTTGATTTAAAGTAGTTTTAAGACATTTTTTATTATTAGTTTCCCTAGAAGCTTCTCTTAGAGAGCTTATAAATAAGTGTTTTGAGCACATAGATTGTAATGAAAATTTGTGTTCGACTTATGTTGTAGAAGTTTTCATTCAATCTGGAAATTCAAGAAGTCAGTAATAAGGAGATTTGTGTTCAACTTTGTTTAACACCCATCCTCTATTCTTAATTATTGTTGTCTTTAATCTCACATCATGTTTCATATTGTTTGTGCAAAGTTTCTTATGTCAAATCAATCCTATTGTTAATACTAATTCATTGGTCTCTATTTTAACCATTAAAAAATGTTCTATTTCCAGTTCATGCTTTTATTCAATTGCATAATAGAAAACCTTATGAGATAATAATTTTAGTCTTGTGCTCTAACCTTTGAGATCAAAAAGATAGTTCTAGATTGTTTTCAGCATTTTTATTACATGCAAAACCCCCAAAAGATAAATTGTACAATGTACATAAATAACAATCTAGTTTATTTGTTTTACATTTTAGGAATAAATAAGATCAAGGAGCTTCTCTTGCAATTTCAAAGAGAGGATTTCCTCACGCACTATTCCGATTTGAGTTGTCTTGAAATAAGACAAATTAAAATGCTAATAGAATCAACACTACTTTGAAGTCTTCACTTGAGATCCTCTTGAGCTGTTTTATTAATGCACTCCCTCTAGAGATTGCCTTCTTGATCAAATCTTGTCAAACTAATGAGCTGGAGGAACGCCAAGAATACGCAATGAAGTTAGAAAATGGCATGATTACAACATAAATGATAAAAAAAGACTCAATCAAGTCTATGATTCAAAGCTCAAGTGATCCTCTCCTACAAAAGGTGGTGAGTGATGTCACAAACATGAAGAGACACCTTCTACAAAATGTTCCAACTCAACAATATCAAGGACATCCTCACAAAAATATTGGTTCTTTTAATGGAAACAATAGACTCAAAATACCTCCTCCACCTAGAAGGCCTACTTTAGAGGCACCTCTAGATTATAACATGAATTATTTTGTACTTTTCATGAAACAAAAGAACATAATGCTAGGAATTGTTAGAGATTAAATGTTTGCAACTCATGACTTGTTCTAGGTTAAATCATCAAAGGGTTTCAACTTTCAAGCAACCTTAGACATCTTTAGGATGAGCCCAATGGTGACTCTATGACGAGATATTTTCAATACAAACTCATTGTGATACAGTAATGAATAATCAGCATAGCCACATGCATAATGATAACATATGTTGGAGTTAAAAAGCTAGAAAAGACAATAAAGAAGAAAAGAGGAAAGCCATTAAGGAGGAAACATGGATAGTGATGAGTACTTGTCGAGTGCACGAGTACTTGCGGTTTTGAAACCCACGTGAGTGACTCACGAGTAAAAAATTGTCAAAAACTTGTCAGAAACTCACAAAAACTCGCCAAAAACCTATTGAAAAATGCAAGGGAAATGCAAGACAGAACTGGCAAAAATGCGAGAAAAATGTGGGACATGCGAAATGCGAGTTTGATGTGATTTTATTGCGATTTTTTCCCTTAAAAAACCCTGCAATCGACCCCAAAAACACAGATCAAATTCGCCTATGATTTCACATTGATTTTGCAAGTAAAACGTGGGTTGAAACACATCATCCACATGGTTAAACTCTATTTTTTTGGCTTTCTAAGCATTGTTTTTTGCCTTTCAAAAAATTATGAAAATAGTGGCTGCCCTTGGACCTCATGAGAGGCGCTGCTCCTCAACCCCACTAGAGGCGCTGCCCTCAAACACCCACCAAACTCATTTGATTCATTTTGTAGCTATATTTTGCATAGACTATGGATAGAGCCACCAATAGAGTTATATTATAAAGAGTGCAACTTTGACCTTGCACCAAGAAATCATAGAGGTTGGTTGGAGATTCACCCCAACCCACAATCTTTGCTCATGTTATTTGAGAAAGAAAATCATCGATCAAAAAGAAACTTCTTATGTTGAACACAAAAGAAATTGCACAAGTATGTCACGTTCTCTTAGGAGGATGAGGCTTCCCGAGCATTGTGGATCAAGGTTGTATTCCAATCCTTCTATTGGGCAAGAAGATATCAACTACTTTTAGGTTGATGATGAGTCAAATGGCTTCTTTTATGCATTTGAGGGGTTGTTCAAAGTTCCTACACAAAATAAAACCAAAGGTCATCTCACTCAAGCTTTTCTAGGAATGTATACTAAAGAAATGGAGAGTCTCAAACAGGTAGTTGATATATTTCTTCAACATCACACGGCATTGCCGGATGAACAAGATATTTCTCTTGCTGAGTAGATTTCAACTTCAAGTCAAGCAAATTTTGTGTGCATTAAAGATAAGGAACTTCATTTTCAATTGACATTTGACATTTTCCTACAACAACTTGAAAGCGGGCTGCCATTAGAGTACACAATGGATTTTCTCCTAAAGTTTGATCCATCCTCAAATTCCATAGATTCAATGAACGTCAATGAACAGGTATGCTTGTAGGTTTGTAATGTCCCCTTTGGAGATATTCCTAATTTTTTCCCTAAAACCACAATTCCAACCAAAATAAGAATTGCAATACATTTAAGAATAATGAAATTACCAATTAACTTGTCCTCTATAAAATAAATCTTGGTTTAGGTCCTACACACAATATTAGTCACTAGAAATTGACTTTAAATCATAAGCCATGATAACATATATAATCATTAGTAAACATCATGCTATCAATGTACATTAGGAAATAGCCATTCCAATGTGGATTCCCATAATAATCTTATTAGGAATTCATTGAAATGCTTGCAAACCGCAATCTCAAGGTTGGTCGCCCTTGTACTGCGAGAGCATGGAAGGTGGGTTGCCCTTCCACCCCTCAGTCCACCTTGGAGGCAGGTCATCCTCCTTGATCAAGCCCAAGGGCATGGAAGGCCAGTATTCCACCCCACCCCCTGGCCCACGAGCATGGAAGGCCAGTCTTCCATTCCATCTCAAGGTGGCACTCTTGATAAGAGCGTGAAGGTTGGTCTTCCTTCACCTCTCGTGAATCCGAAAGGTTGATCAACCTCCCTATTTGCAATCCATTTCTCTAAATTCAAAATATATTATTATACAAATCCCTTATCACATATAATAAAAAGAAGCATGTAGATTATTCACAAAAATCATTAATTTTCTGCAAATATCACTATAGTATAAATACCTATATATAGATCAATAATTCTATTTATTTCTCAATTTTATCCTTTCAAATAAATTGCTGGTGATATTAATTCCTAAACTGATTTTTCAATTCTCTTTGTGTTTCCTTTCAATCTGCCTTATTCAATTCCTTCGATGCCTTTCTCCATTAATTCGATCTCCTTTTATAACCTTCTTGGGGAGGGGGGCGTTAAATAGTCACGACCCTTTCAATCATCACATCTTCCCACAAGGGACGCATTCCTCCTTAACCCAAGCATTGTTTTGCCAATCGCATGCCTCATTAATTATCTTTGTTTAGGCACAGCTAATTAATAAGTACCGTTGGTCTTATTTAATAATCGTTGGTACTCAATATTTCCCTTTATTATGGGAATTGTTGTATGCTTGGGAAAGAATTCACTGTAGGTTTTATGAGAGCCATGTTTTTATGGCGGAGGCATGACAGTCCGCCCTTCTCGAGATTGCTTGTCCTCAAGTAATTTTAAATTGGGATGATCAAAGATTTTGATTCCTTCCCAAGTGGCATCTTCCATAGGAAGTTTTTCCATTTACTCAAATACTCAGGAATAGTTTTGTTCCATAACTTTTTTTCTCTCATATCAATGACGGCCTCAGGTTCCGAGTGGGGGTAATTCTAAGCACGGTGTAATATGTTGTCCCAATACCTTCTTAAGGCAAGACACGTGGAAGACATTATGAATCAAAGTTGGAAGACTCTGCTGGACTCGCCGCAGACTCAGGAATCTGCAGGCTAGCCAAGTTGATTCAGCGCGGACTCGGGAGTCGAGTCCAGGAGAGTCCCTGCACGGGACTCGCGAGTCTGACCTCAGGACTCGCACTCAGGACTCGCGCCAGTGCAGACTTGGGAGTTGAGTCCAGGAGAGTCCCTACACAGGATGGACTCGTGAGTCCCAAGCAGGGACTCTCCTGGACGATTGGGACGTCAAAAAGAGGGTTTGAAACCTCTTTCTTTTTTTCTTTCCTCATTTCACTCCTCTACTTTGCCAAATACAGGTCTCCAACTTGAAGTGAGGTTGGAAGAATACAAGAAGACGAGCTAAGGAGATCATAATAAAGGGAAACGAGGAAGATATAGATTATATTTGGTTGTTAATGTTTCCCTCATTTTGACATATGATTATATGTAAACATTTATAAACTTGTGATGATGTATATTTTGAAAGTTTGAAACTATGAGTATGAATGATGAAATTTCAATTATTGAGTGTTTGATGATCATATGACATGTGTAATCTTTGAATTGTGACAAAGTGATAATCAAATTAGGCTCTTATTTTCTCTAAATGCATTGATTTCTTTTCTTTTTTTAAAAAGACTACGGTTTTTTTTTTGCCAAGTCCTAGCCGAGTTCTTCCCGAGTTCGTGCCGAGTCCCGAGACCAAGTCCTATTTTGGGCTGCCGAGTCCGAGTTTTCCAACTTTGTTATGAATTATACTACTTGCCAGTAATGTCGACTCATAAGCAACCTCACTGATCCTTCTCATAATCTTGTAAGGACCATAGAATCTTGGTTTGAGTTTCTTGGCTCCACTTCCTTCAATTGATGATTGCTTATAGGGTTGCAAACTTGGAAGAAACCAAGTCCCCAACTTCAAATGTCCTTTCGGTTCTTTTTCGATCAGCATATATCTTTTGTTGATTTTGTGCATGATGCAAATTATCTTTAAGTGAGGATTAAATCTCCAAATGAGGTTGCCTCATACCTATACAAGGCTTTGAAAGGACTCATTCCTCTTGACATATGATGGGTAGTGTTATAGCAATACTCCACGAGGTGTAACCATTTGATCCACGCATTTTGTTGTCCGATGACATAGTTTCTTAGATATCCCTCAAGCCATTTATTGACAATCTCGATTTGTCCATTAGTTTGTGGATGGTAACTTGTACTTGGAGTGAGTTCAATTCCAGCTAGTCTGAAGAGTTCTTGCCAAAACAAATTGATAAATTTGTTGTCCCTGTCACTAACAATGTTTTTGGGTAGACCATGTAGTTTGAAAACCTCTTTGAAGAAAACATCGACCACTTGAGGGGCTCTATAGTTGGTGGATATTGCAAGGAAATGTGCATACTTAGTTAGACGGTCCACCACAACGTATATACAATCTTTTCCTTGCACTTTTGGGAGTCCTATAATGAAATCCATCGAAATACTTTCCCATTTCTGATCAGGTATAGGTAGGGGTTGAAGCAATCCTGCGGGGAATGTTTGTTCTTTTTTTCTTTGACACACCATGTATTCTCTAATGTGTTTTAGGATGTCTCCCTTGAGTCCTTTCCATGAGAATCTTTCTCTTATTTGCTTGTAAGTTTTGTAGTACCTTTGATGCCCTACTAAAGGGGTATCATGATAGGCTTTCATAATTTTTCCCTTCATCTTTGATCCTGGGGTGATATATATTCTATTTTTTTAGAGGATGAGTTCATCTAATACTTGGTACTTTCATCCTAGATTTTTCCTTCTAATACATCATTTGATAATGTGTCCTTGGCATATTTTGCAATTATGGAGTGTTTCCATTCGGTGGAGATATCCATCATGGAGCCTAGATGGGGTCTTCGTGATAGGGCATCGGCTACAACATTATTTTTCCCTTTCATGTACTCGATGTCAAAGTGATAGGCTTGTAGTTTGTTCACCCATTTTTGTTGTCTGTCATTTAAATCCTTTTGGTTTAGGAAGAATCTCAGGCTATTATGATCAGTTTTACAATGAACCTCCCACAGACTAGATATTGTCTAAATTTTGCTAAGGCATGCATAATTGCTTGTAATGTCCCCATTTTTTGTTGCATCAGCAATGGAAATATTTATTAATTAAACAATTAATTTTAATTTTTAAGTTGTCGAAAGAGCAAAATATTAAAAGGCAACTTAAATTAATTATTTTAAAATGTGTGCAAAAGTGACTTAAGTTAATTAAATTAATAAAGTCACTTTTGGGTGAAATAAGGATTAATTCTTTAAAAGAATTGGAGGAATTTAAGAAAGGTGGTGGGCGGTTATGTCTGAAAAGAAGGCAAAAACAAAGGAGAGCTTTCATTTTTGGGGAATGCTGGATTAAGTTTTTGAGGAAGGAGTTTTACAGTTGAATTTTAGACTTATTGGAGACAAAAACCTCCATTAAGGATAACATATTCAAGGCTGAGAGATGTCTCCTGGGTGTTGATTAGATAATTTCTTGAAGATCTATGCTTTTCAGTGATTTTCGTACATGTTCAGGTGAAGCCAGGAATTCCATAGTTTAGTTGTTTGATGAAAACATAAGTCAATTTTAATTATGGGTATCACGTCATTAAATTCTATTTAGCTCAGCGATGGATTCCCAATAATAAAACAGCAGTTTGTTTGAAATTTTCTGCTGAGGCTGTACATTGACTGTGTTGTACATGTGCTTGTGTCGTACTACTTGTGTCATTTGAATTTTTAAATGGAAGGTGAGTTAATTTTGGGTGTTTGCACAGTGATTTCAGTTGACCTGGCAAATCCAAATGAACATTAATAACCAAGTTTGTAGTGAGTAATAAAATTCTGGGTGCTGCCATACATTCCCTACCATCCGTACACATTATTTTGGGCCGAACCACCTATTTTGGTTTGACAATGAAGATATGAATGGAAAATGGATGGGGGTATTGTTTTGTAATTCTCGCTATACCAACATTTTAATATATTAAAATCCAAGTTATATTAAGTGATGTGTTGGCTTAAATTGCGACCTGGAACGCGCATTTGAAAGTCCATTTACCATGCACAAATAAACTGCTCTTCAAATTAGGAGGGGAAGCTCCCTCTTGCTGATGGTGTTGAAAGAAAGTAAACTAAGAACTAAGTTTCCTATCTTTTGATCAGCTTAGAGCACAAGGTTTATTAAACACAAACGCCGCAACTGAGATTTTCTGTTTTAAGACCTTCAACTATGACTAACTTAAACTAAAGACGTTTCTAACTTCTCAAGTAATAAGCAGAGCAAGAGAAACTAGAAATGAACGAGGTTGATTTCTGACAAAATACTTCAATAAACTCTCTCTCAACAAACATCTACACACTTCAATGCAAGTTGAAATCAAGATCATAAAAGTAGAACATAAATAACGGAAATTTGAGATGTTATATCAAGGCAAAGGAGGCTCATGGATTTCATTATCTTCAAACTCGAACAAAAACTTCACCTTAACATGCCCCGA
>VDFB02110335.1:0-17497 GCA_007258455.2 Sequoia sempervirens
ATATAGGAAGAGAAATCATATTGAATAGAAAAAGATTGAAATAATTTCAACAAAGGACCTCAAGGAGAAAACAAGAATTGAAAGAGAACAAGAATGACTACCAGCTAAGGTTCAAGTAGAATAGCAAAAGAAGGAGAAGGAACAAAAAAAGGAGAAACAAAGGATTGAAATGGAAGTTGTAAGAAAAAGAAAAAGAAATGGAGAAGGCTAGAAAGAGGCAAAAAGTGAAAGGTGTCTCAAAAATCCTTTAAATCCCTTGCTTGACTATAATGCAATATTCATCGACTTTGTGTCTATTGATTTCCCCAAATATTGTACAATGTCTCCTACCCCAAGTATTAGCCAACCAGTTGCAAGTTTCAATCCTACTCATTTGAATGACAAAAACATGGGCGAGAAGTTTTCTATGCAAGATGAAGATACCAACAACACAACAAAAAATAGCTCCCCATCAGTAGATTTCTCTTTTCTAGGTATGTGTATGATCATCATGGAAAAAAAAGGCCCTTACGTGGCAAAAAATTCAAAAAAAATAGAGTTAGGCAACTTGATATAAAAAATTGAATGAGTTAACCATATTATTTAAAAAATATGTAAGAATAGAATTTGTAGCAAATTGAATTTAGTTTCTAAACTACTAGGTTTATTTAAAAATAAAATCTATTTGAGTTGAAAATTTTGAAATTTCAATGCAATAGTACCTTAAATTTTAGGAAAAAAAAAAGAAGTAGGTATTAAATGCGACCACCACCCTAACCACCAATAAAATGATAATATATTTTTATACGATTTGCAGATAGAAGTAGAGGACTCATGTTAGATGTGATGCATATTTTTGTAATTTTTTCCAAGTAAATGATGAGTATGATTTTTATTACAACTTTTAAAAAATATAAAACTTGTATGTCGACCACCTTAGCTTGGTCAAAAAATTCATAAATTCATTTTTTTTTAATCTATAGTTTTCAAAGAATAGAGAATGTGATACGGCGGCTAGATTTTTCAATGACCTATCGTGGGGTTTGAAATTATAATTCAAATAGAAAATGAATAATAGTATTGTGATTCAAGTAAAAGCATAATTTATATTGGTGGAAAGTTGAGAATCTCCTTTAAACACCCTTTTCGTTTTCATGTTACCGGTTAAAAAGTCATCAACCACATACCTATACATACCATTATATCACCGCTTTGGCCCATCATGATCCCGCACATACCCTTCTATTATTCTTTACTTGATTGGAATGCTAGAGTGCAAATATTTTGTTGTGATTTTTTTAAAGGTTTCTAACTTCAAACAACATTATGATATAAATTGAAACAAAATATTCCTACATGTAAGAGTCACTGTGATTGAAGAACAAATAAACCATACATCTAATTAAGTTGAATGTAAATGAAGAAGGCTATAGGAAACATATCTATCTATCTCTGCAATATATATATATATATGTATATTATATATATATATACATAACATATATATATACATAGACATATATATATACATATACATATATATATATGTGTATATATATGTATATGTATATATATATACATATAACTATTTATGTATCTATATGTATGTATATATATAATATATATACATATACATATATGTATATATACATACATACATATTTATATCATACTAATGTTTCAAACTATATATATATATAATCTTGAAATAATAGTATTATACAAATATTTAGAACCCTTTCATGAAATAGCATTATGATAGCAAATGGAAAATCATTATCATACATATATTATCATATATATAAGTACATACATACATATGTACACATATACCCATATATAATTAGTTAAGGTGTGAAATGTAACTTGAATCAACAATTTGATATTTCTATATAACTTCAAATAGTAGTATGATACAAATTGAAAAAAACATATTCATATATGTAAGAGTCATTGTAATTGTAGAATAAACAAACCATATGATGCGAGGGAATCACCATTTTGTTGTGTGCAATTTTGGTTTTCTATTTTGGGTTTTTGTTTGTTGCTTTGTGTGGTGTTTTGTGGGCCCTCTTTCACTGGCGAACTCTTTCACCTTGTTTTTGGATTTTCACATGTAACATGATCTTTTAGACCAACAATTTACCTATCACATTGTTCTCCAAAACCAAAAATAAGGGAAAACAAGAGTGATAAGGATGATGAATGGTTCTGGAAAAGAAAGGGGATGATTAAGAGAAAAGATAAGAATAGTTTTCAGATGAAGGAGCCTAAGCCAACTTTGGGAAAAAGAGAAACAACACCTAGTTCTTGAAGGAAGGCTACAAGAATGTTTTTACTTTGGCACATGAGAGTTGACACTAAATGTGTGTGGTGAAAAGTACTTTCTGCTCAGAGCAGCTGATGTGTGGTTGTGTGAAGAGAATGCCAACAACGTATAAGGAAGATTAATGCTTTTATTACCTGCAGTTGCTCTCTTTGTTGCAAAATATTATTACAATAAAATTTATTTTCCTATTGATGGTGTTTCATGTACTTGCATTCTACAATTTGAATAAGGAATGAATAAATTTCTATTGTGATTTCCTTGAGAAGGATTGGTTTCATTGTTTTTGGTGTAGTACATTGAAACTTGGTGATTTTGACTTCATTACCTGTTGTTCAATGAGTGTGTTGTTTCCAATCTATAGAATAGCTTGTTTAAATTTTCTTTTGGTAGTGAGGATTGAAATTGGGGTTTGTCTTTAGTCACCTAAATGTTGATTCAAATTTCTTTATTGTTCCATATTTTAAAACACTATAATTGATAATTGATCATTGTGAAGTTTTATGTCTTGGTGAGATTGCAATGATTCTATAATCAACATTTTCTATTATATTTTGGTATTAGAGAAGTAAGAAATTGGTGAATAGTGGAAGTGGGCTAAATTTCACCAAGAAGAATGAGAGGAAGAGATGCTCAAGGAGGTGGTCAAAGAGGTCACAAAGAATGGATCTTGGAGATGTTACAAAACTTGATAGCAAGAATGGATGCAATGGAACAAGCACAATGAAGAGGAGTAATGGCAAATGATGTGAGTGAAATTGTGGAAGAAGAAAAACCACAATCCGATGACAAAGATCAAGAAGAGGAAGATTGATAAGAGTTGTTATGAATGTGGGAGTCAAGCCAAGAATTGAACTTCCTACATACTTTGGAAGCCTGAATGGAGAGGAGCTAATAAACTAGATTAATGATTTGGACAAGTATTTCAAATATGAAGGAGTGGTAGAGGAAATAAAAGTGATGTTTTTGTATACATGATTGAAAGGTCACACTGCAATGTGGTGGGATTATGTGTAGGCTAAAAGACACAAGAAAAATAAGGAGAATGTGAAGTTCCTTCTAGTAGACTACCAAACAAATCTTTTCAAAAGATTGCAGAATATGAAACAAAAAGATATGTCAGTCAAGGAATATATGGAAGAGTTCTACAAGTTGGCGATTCAATCAGGCCACGGTGAAGAGGATACGGAAAAGGTGGAAAGGTATTTGAATGGTTTGAAATATAGTTTACATGATGAGTTAATTTTAGTGTCTCCATAAACTCTTGAGGAATTTTATCAGTTTTCCATTAAGGAAGAGGAGTCTAAGCTTGTGAGGAAGCAAAATCAACAAGGAAGGAAAAGAGGAAGAGGCTTTAGAGGAAAAGGACCACAATCTAGTAGGGGAAAATAAATTCATCATGATGAAGGGGCTGGAAGTTTTCGTGGACTGGCTAATGAAGAAAGAGGAGGTTATCCTCTAACAAAGGAGGAATTTAATCATTTGGTAGAGGTGGTTATCAAGGAAGAGGAAGAGGATATGTAGGTAAATGTTTCAAATGCAATCAGTATGCTAGTCATAAGAGTTTGGAGTGTCTAAAGTATTTGAAGGAAGGATACACAAGGCCAAAAAGAGGCACTTAGATTGTGCAAGTTCAGAAAGAAAGTGTGGGATCACCTGCACATCATACTAAGGAACCTGAGACTAGAGAGTCTTTGTTGTTCCAAAGTGTTGTTGCAGCCACTAAAGGAGAGTAAAGAACTAGAACAAAGAATAGTTCTATTCAAGACAAGGTGCAAGGTGCAAGGTAAGTGCTGCAAATTGATTATTGACAGTGGTAGTACAGATAACTTGGTGGTTGTAGAAATGGTGGATAAGATAGGTTTGAATAGGACTAAGTATCCTATACCTTATATAGTTTCTTGGCTTCTGATAGGGCATTAATTGTTGGTAGATGAACAAGCATTAGTGGAATTGTAGATTGGAAGTTGTAAGGATAGTGTGATTTGTGACATCATGCCTATGGAAATGTGTCATGTATTTCTTGGTAGGCCTTGGAAGTTTGATCATAAGGCTATACATGAAGGGAGGAGTAACACATAGACATTTGAAATGGATGGAATCAATCACACTTTTCTGCTTGTGCATGAACCAAAAGAGGACAACAATAGTAGTAGAAATAGTAAGATAATGTTGGCGAGTGGAAGAGAGTTCTTGCATATCATGAAGGAGGAGGAAATGGGAGTTGCTTTGGTGCTCAAACTGAACAAGTTGCTTACCTCTACAAAATTGGAGGATCTACCCAAGGAGGTACAAGAAGTATTGGATGAACATAAGGATATTGTTACACTTGATTTTCCTGATGAGTTGCCTCCTTTGTTTAGCATTAGTCATCAAATAGATTTAATTCTAGGGGCTAGCCTTCCAAATAAGGTTGTATACAGGTTGACGCCTCAAGAGAATGATGAGATTAGAAGGAATATTGAGGAATTACTTCAAAAGGAGTTGATAACAGAGAGTTTGAGTCCTTGTGCAGTCCTTATAGTTTTGGTGCCTAAGAAGGAAAATGATGGAGAATGTGCACAAACTCTTGTGTAGTGTCCCTCGGTCGGTGTAATCTTTGTGTTGTTACCGATTCATTTGTGATGTCAAGTTTGAATGGTATTTGGTTAAATTAATTTGTTTGATTTGTGTTTTGATAAATAAATAAATTGTGGTGTAAATGGAATTAAAAAGGATAAGTTAAATTAATAAATTAAATATTTTAATTGAGGATTAATTGTGCAAAAATATTGAAGCACAATAATAAATTATTAAGAGTAATGGAAGCCATTATAGCAAATAAATTTGAGGGATATTTGATATTCTCTTGATATATTCATTCTAGGGGATAGAAATTCATTGGGGGGTATCATATTCGATATTCTCTTGATCTTTTATCATCCCGGCCTTAGCATTCAATAAAATGATATTAGATTCAGTTTAGAATTGTAGTGGGAGCAAGGGTTTCATCGATGACCTGACAACGTCGAATGATTTGAGCTACTTGACCGATCTGATGATAATATAGTCTCCTCAATCTATGACCAATTCACAAGTAATAGTTGTTGCATGCCTACCTTTTTGGGCTTGATATATTGCGTAAGCTTTTGGTGTAAGTCAGTCTTGGGATTCCCTTGTCTAGCGCCATGGAGTAGCACCCAGCATTGCCTTTTTACCGGTTGGAGAATATCATCAATTTTGTAACCGCTCTACTGGGACACCTCATGCAGTGTGTGGACAGGCAGTTCTATCATGCACATTTAATGATCAACCGCTTATGCAATACGAGGAGTTACTTTTTGTGCATGGAATATTTAGTGGAAGGATATTTTTCAGGCAAGAAATTAGGATGGCGAGGATATTCTATCTAACACCTCTAACCTTTAGGCATGAAAGGGGTGACCGAACCTATGATTTTGGTCTCCACAGAGTTACAACTATATTGTCACGGTTTCCTTTCCTTTGGATTGGGGGGACAAGAAATTACACTTAGCTTTTTACAGAGAAGTGAACGAGGTTTAAGCTACCGCCAAGGGGGTCGATGTAGGATTCATTGAGCATGATACGAAGGATAATCCTATGGTTACTATTGATAAGAAGAACACTGAACATGTTCCTGCTCTCAATCAGGAGGAGATCGATTATGAGCCATTCAATAAGGGTTTTTTATGAGGAAGTGCCTTCCATTCTAGGCAGAGTAGATGATGGCGAAGGTTGAGGAATCTAGTGTGTTGCATGCGTAACACAGTTTGTGCGGAGTTTTGAGTGTATCTGTTGGACGCATATTTCAGGTATGCCTATCTCTTATATAGGACCTTCTTGCAGCATTATATCGAGTTACTGTGTATAATGGCATATTATAATCTACTAAATAATTTGCATGCTTCCTTTATGAATTGGGTCTGTGTGTACCAACCATCATATTACTCTATCCTATATAATATTCTGCATGCTAGGAAAAGAAAACATTTATTGCTATGTTGCATGAAACTCTCACTATTCATAGTTACACGGTGATGCCCCTGCCTGTATAGATTTTTCTAGCATTATTGTGACCTAGTCTCAACCATAGTACTTAAACTTAATAGGAAATTTTAAAGAATTAAATATCCTGTTTGTTTCTACTGACAATCTGTCATAGTTCCAACACTTGAAAATAAAATATTGTCAATTACTAATATAATAGAGAGCTTCCATTGATCGTGGTGAAGTTAATTTCCAAACTTCAACTTGAGCACCTCTCTGGAAACTCGCTGCCAAACAGAAATGCATCTAGTTACAAAAAGAAAAGTTGTACATTATTTCTCCTACTCTTAAGTCACGTATTTGCACCTCACCTTTCTCCTTCCCTTCAGTCTTGGGGATAACATTTGGGACTTGACAATTATGCAAGAAGATGGCAATATTTCCAAATTCCAAAATACATTTTCTAATATACTTGACAACCTGTCACTGTACAGCGTTTAGAGTTGAGGCAGTATACAGAATTAAGTAGCCTCCCTATAATCATTGTCAACCTGTCTTAGCAGTGGAACTTGAACTTAATAGGAAGTTTAAAGGTTTTAATAATCTCTTTGATTTCATTGTCAACCTATCACGGCGGTGCACTTGAACATGGTGGAGTGTATGGATTTAAATAGCTCCCTGATTCCATTCCCAACCTACCACGAAAATAGCTTTGGAACATGGTGGAGTGTATAAAATTAAATAGCTTCCGTGATTCCATTGTCAATCTTTCTCAGTTGTGGAACATAATCATATCAGGAAGTTCAAAGATAAAATTTATCTTCTTGACTCTGTGGACAATTTATCACAGCTGCAACATTCGAACTTAGAAGAGAGTGGACGTATAAATAGCTCTTTGAATCCTTTCGTAGTCTATCATAGCAGTAGTATTTGAATGTGTTAAGGTGTACAGATTTCAATAACCTCCATGTTACATTAGAACCCCTCACCAATGCCACATTTGAACATAGAGGGCCATAATGGTTTAGGATGTTTTTCTGGTTCCTTTGGTAACTTTTCAGACCTACAACACTTGAAAATGGAATGTTGTAGTGGTTTGCATAACCCCCCGGATTTCTTTGACAACCTGACATAGCGGCGAAGTGAACGTTGTTGAATTTATTGTATACATGGAACTCTTTTTCTCTCCAGTCTCCTCTCTTTCCTAAATTGAATTCTTGAACTTAATTGTAATCTCCTTATCTTTTGCTCAGCCGCGGCCATATACTGTAGTTTGTATATCACATTTATGGGAGATTTTCTATTGACGCATAAATCTTTGGCATCGATACCTACTATTGCCTCGATTGATTCCCACACTCTTAGCTATTTGTAGAAGACTCTAATATATACTACAGGAACTCCTCATGTCAAACGGTTGGCTATAATTTATAATATCTAATGTAGTTACCTCTATATTTATCTTTGACATCGATATTCTTCATATATCGATTAGTGTTATCATCAATGCAAATGTAGCTTACTCTATCGCTAAATAGTCATTTAAATTGTTGACCACTAATTGTGTTCAACAGATAGATATTTATTACCTATGATCCCTAAATTTTGATAGTATATGGATGTTGTGGTCTTGTGTATCTCGTATTTAACATGAAGTTTGAAGCTTGAGGTATGCACGTGTTGGGTGGTGTGGTCTGACAGTATACTACTTGTGTTTGTTAAATTAAAACATAACACTTCATATGTCTTTTATTGTGATAAACTCTTGCTTAGTGACTTAACGCCTATATGTATTTACATACCTATATATATATAACGAACATTGCATTTACAATTGTGTCCTATTCCGTAGTCGGTAATAGCATGAGCGAGGTTACTTAGAATAATATTTAAACCATAGGAAACAATTGTAAGTTGGACAATTAAGCGATATAATGTTCTTGTTATGAGTGTTCATTAAGGATGGTTATTTAGTGATTATTAAATAAAAGAAAGTTTAGTAGGCTTGGATTAAAACCTGGAGTAGGGTAGAAATATCACCCTTATCATAAGGTTAGCTACTAGATAATATGACATATTTCTCTATTGATATACTTTAATTTGTGCTTAGATAGTTTTCAAAAGTATCTATTTTCAAGGATGAATTTGAAAGTAATTTCCTTATTAGAATTGATTCTCTTGTAGTTACTTAATAGATGACAGGTTAATCTATCATGTATATCTTTATTCCATTATTGGAATAGTTGTTGCATGACATATCATGTTGGTAAATTGGAAAATTTGGAATGTTTGAGTGTATTCTTGTGGTGAATTTTGTGTGTAATTTTGGAGTTTATGAGGAATTTATTTATGGAGGTTGTTTTTGGCTTTGAGTTTGATGTTGATTTTGAGATCTAGTTTTGTTGCCACCTTGTTGGGAAACCCTTGTTTTAGTGATTTATCAGTCTTCCAGAGAAAGGGAAAGAAAGGTGTTGCTTTATTATTGGCCTTCACTTTTGGTTCTTTGTGAACTATTGTTCGTATGATCTATTTGATGTTATGGGTTTAGCCTTGCACTTGAAAATAGTTTCGTTATGAAGATTTTGTGTAGGATGGTGTATGCCTTGCTTAATGCATTTCATGTGGCTTATGTTGTTGTGCATGGGGGCTTACCCTGATAGTGTCTTTTGAGTTTTGTTCATAAGGGGGTGGCTTTCAATGGGGGCCGACCCGGAAGAGGTCCCAGGGTAACTCATTGGAAGTTTATTAATCAAGTGAAAACATTAATATTTAATTAGGGGTTTTGGATAGAATCACACATTAACAAGATATAAGTGAATGCCTCACTCATGGCTCAAGTGCTTGTATGGGCTTGAGATGAGTTGAGAAGGCCTGGAATGGCAAAATCATTGTCTTGTCTTTATGAAAGATAATCGATTCCGCATTGGATTGCATGTGGGGCCGGGTTTCATAAGAGGTCACCAGGGTAACCCAAGTTGGGGGCTGAGGCCTAGGAAGATTTGCCAGGGTAACCCATGCAACATTGCGATGACACTCTTCCTTTAACAACCATTTATGCTTTGTTTCCTCTATGTTACTCTCAGGCCTCTGGAAGCACATGTTGGCTTTCGTATGTTGATGCTTTATTGGTTATTCCTTATGTTGGGCACATCTTGTGTTGCTTATATCTTGTGCTGGAGATTGTCTTATGTTATTGTGGTTCTTGTTGTGAAGTCTTGTATCCTTGTTCTATATGATGATTATCGTTGGGGTCTTTCTTGTCATCTCTTAGCACGGGGGGTGGGCCTTCGGGTCCACATGGTTGGGTGGAACGTGCTAAGCACCCCATTGGGTCCCCAATCGTTGATCGAGAAGTGCGAAATTGTACCTTGCAGTGACTCCTGAGTTGAACCAGAGTTGGATCCAGTATTGCAGCTTTGTACTCCTTCATTTCAAATGTATCATTCCATTTTATTGTATCCTCCCCATTCATGTTGGGAAGCAGCATTGTAATATTGTAATCCTTGATTAATGAGTTGTCCATGTTCATGTTATCTTATGGTTACTAGTGTATACTTAACTTCCATGTGATGTAATGATGTTGTTGTGAAAAGTAATGCAGCCATGTTAACTCGAGGGATTTGTTATATGTAGATCATGCTTAGTTTCATTTCATGTGATGTATGATTATTGTGATGTATGTTAGTACTTTTAAAAAAAATTTGGTGCCATAAATGTTAGATGTATTAGTATCCTTTGTGGTTAATTGGCGGGGCATTACAGCTTGGTATCAGAGCATAGGTTCATACACTGGGGCACTATGAGCCCATTGTGTTGACCTTGCTGCTTGTACTTGTAAGGGTGTGTCAGTCTGTTTGTGTGGTCTGTACTTGGTTGCCCTAGTTTGTCTTTGGGTGATGTAGGTTCAATGGTGCAGAAATCCGATGGAATGGATAGGACCCTCGGTGTAGTGCACAATGCACCGATATCCTTCCTACTGGAAATGCATTATGGAACTCTTGTGTTACCCTTGAGTTGCTTTGTGGTGTCTCTGGTGTGAAGTGAATTTGAGTGTGTATGAGGTGAATGTGTGTTAAATATGAAATTATGTGTGTTTTGAAGTGATAATTATGTTTCTATTTCTGAAAAGGCCATAAATTATGATCTTGTGACACATATATTGTGAGATTTAGCATTGAATAATGAATAGAATGTAGTACATGATGTTTAAATGATGAAGTTTGACCAGAAATGTTTATCTTGGCAATGAATTAGCATGAATAACTGGTGCTAATGTGTTATATTTCCATCTTAGTTTATGATTTTTAGGTAGTCGGCTTCGAATCTTGATGATGAAGGTAATGAATTGGTTATGTATAACATGTGGATTTAATACTATGGATGCATCTGATTAGTAATTGTTATTGATGATTGTTTATGATGTATCACTAATTGTAGAGTGTTAGAAGGATGATGTCGTATCACTCATTCATGAGAGGCATACGACACGACAATTCCCTCTACACTAGGTTGATTTGATATATATATGGTGTACACAATGTTTGCTTTTATGCAGGTTGCAGGTAGTAAGCCTCGTTTGCACCTGCTCTGGCAGGACTGGGCGAGCCTCATGAAACCTAATGGGAATAATGTGGAAAAATAGAGTTGACAAGAAAGTTTCCCCAACCTTGCCATCATCCTTGACAAGGATGAGTACCTTTACCATGTAACCCTGTCAGTATAGCTTTCATGTTTTGACAGTTGTTTTGTTGGATGTTTTTTGTTAGTTTGTTTATGTCATGATGTTATTGATGAGTTGATGTTGTTTACATTTGGGTACATTTTATTTAACCTTGCAACTTCCAGGAGTAAGTCGAATCCTTGGGGGGGAGGATGTAGTGTCCCTCGGTCGGTGTAATCTTTGTGTTGTTACCGATTCATTTGTGATGTCAAGTTTGAATGGTATGTGGTTAAATTAATTTGTTTGATTTGTGTTTTGATAAATAAATAAATTGTGGTGTAAATGGAATTAAAAAGGATAAGTTAAATTAATAAATTAAATATTTTAATTGAGGATTAATTGTGCAAAAATATTGAAGCACAATAATAAATTATTAAGAGTAACGGAAGCCATTGTAGCAAATAAATTTGAGGGATATTTGATATTCTCTTGATATATTCATTCTAGGGGAAAGAAATTCGTTGGGGGTATCATATTCGATATTCTCTTGATCTATTATCATCCCGGCCTTTGCATTCAATAAAATGATATTGGATTTAGTTTAGAATTGTAGTGGGAGCAAGGGTTTCATTGATGACATGACAACATCAAAAGATTTGAGCTACTTGACTGATCTGATGATAATATAGTCTCCTCAATCTATGACCAATTCACAAGTAATAGTTGTTGCATACCTACCATTTTGGGCCTGAGATATTGCGTAGGCTTTTGGTTTAAGTCAGTCTTGGGATTCCCTTGTCTATCACCATGGAGTAGCACCCAACATTTCCTTTTTACCGGTTGGAGAATATCATCAATTTTGTAACCGCTCTACTGGGACACCTCATGCAGTGCATGGACAGGCAGTTCTATCATGCACATTTAATGATCAACCACTTATGCAATATGAGGAGTTACTTTTTGTGCATGGAATATTTAGTGGAAGGATATTTTTCAGGCAAGAAATTAGGATGGCAAGGATATTCTATCTAACACCTCTAACCTTTAGGCATGAAAGGGGCAACTGAACCTATGATTTTTGGTCTCCACAGAGTTACAACTATATTGTCATGGTTTCCTTTCCTTCTCATGGGGGGGGGGAAAGAAATTGCACTTAGCATTTTACAGAGAAGTGAACAAGGTTTAAGCTACTAGAAAGGGGGTCAATGCAGGATTCATTGAGCATGATACGAAGAATAATCCTATGGTTACTATTGATAAGAAGAATACTGAACCTGTTCCTGCTCTCAATCAGGAGGAGATCGATTATGAGCCATTCAATAAGGGTTTTTTATGAGGAAGTTCCTTCCATTCTAGGCAGAGTAGATGATGGCGAAGGTTGAGGAATCTGGTGTGTTGCATGCGTAGCATAATTTGTGCAGAGTTTTGAGTGTATCTGTGGGACACATATTTTAGGTATGCCTATCTCTTATATAGTACCTTCTTGCAGCATTATGTCGAGTTACTGTGTATAATGGCATATTATAATCTACTAAATAATTTGTATGCTTTCTTTATGAATTGGGTCTGTACATACCAACCATCATATTACTCTATTCTGTATAATATTCTGCATGTTAGGAAAAGAAAACTTTCATTGCTATGTTGCATGAAACTCTCACTATTCATAGTTACATGGTGATGCCCCTACCTGTATAGATTTTCCCAGCATTAATGTGACCTAGTCTCAACCGTAATACTTAAACTTAATAGGAAATTTTAAAGAATTAAATATCTGGTTTGTTTCTACTAACAATCTGTCGCAGTTCCAGCACTTGAAAATAAAATATTGTCAATTACTAATATAATAGAGAGCTTTCCATTGATCGTGGTGAAGTTAATTTCCAAACTTCAACTTGAGGGCCTCTCTGGAAACTCGCTGAAAAATAGAAATGCATTTAGTTACAAAAAGAAAAGTTGTATATTATTTCTCCTACTCTTAAGTCACGTATTTGCACCTCACCTTTCTCCTTCCCTTTAGTCTTGGGGATAACATTTGGGACTTGACAATTATGCAAGAAGATGGCAATATTTCTAAATTCCAAAATACATTTTCTAATATACTTGACAACCTGTCACTATACAACATTTAGAGTTGAGGCAGTATACAGAATTAAGTAGCCTCCCTGTAATAATTGTCAGCCTTTCTTAGCAGCGGCACTTGAACTTAATAGGAAGTTTAAAGGTTTTAATAATATTTCTGATTTCATTATCAACCTATCACGGCGGCACACTTGAACATGGTGGAGTGTATGGATTTAAATAGCTCCCAGATTCTATTCCCAACCTATCACGACAGCAGCTCTGGAACATGGTGGAGTGTATAAAATTAAATAGCTTCCATGATTCCATTGTCAATCTTTCTTAGTTGCGGAACATAATCATATTAGGAAGTTTAAAGATAAAATTTATCTTCTTAACTCTGTGGACAATTTATCATAGCTGCAACATTCAAACTTAGAAGGGAGTGGACATATAAATAGGTCTCTGAATCCTTTTGTAGTCTATCATAGTGGTAGTCTTTGAACGTGTTAAGGCATACAAATTTCAATAACCTCCTTGTTACATTGGAACCCCTCACCAATGCCGCATTTGAACATAGAGGGCCATAATGGTTTAGGATGTTTTTTCTGGTTCCTTTGGTAACTTGTCAGACCTGTAGTACTTGAAAATGGAATGTTGTAGTGGTTTGCATAACCTCCCAGATTTCTTTGACAACCTGACATAGCAGCAAAGTCAACATTGTTGAATTTATTGTATACATGGAACTCTTTTTCTCTCCAGTCTCCTCTCTTTCCTAAATTGAATTCTTGAACTTAATTGTAATCTCCTTATCTTTTGCTCAGCCGCGGCCATATACTGTAGTTTGTATATCGCATTTATGGGATATTTTCTATTGACGCATAAATCTTTGGCGTCGATACCTACTATTGCCACGATTGATTCCCACACTCTTAGTTGTTTGTAGAAGACTCTAATATATACTGGTTGTTAATAGGAACTCCTCATGTCAAACGGTTGGCTATAATTCATAATATTTAATGTAGTTACCTCTATATTTATCTTTGACATCGATATTCTTCAGATATCAATTGGTGTTATCATCAATGCAATGTAGCTTACTCTATCGCTAAATAGTCATTTAAATTGTCTGACCACTAATTGTGTTCATCAAATAGATATTTATTACCTATGATCCCTAAATTTTGATAGTATATGGATGTTGTGGTCTTGTGTATCTCGTATTTAACATGAAGTTTGAAGCTTGAGGTATGCATGTGTTGGGTGGTGTGGTTTGACAGTATACTACTTGTGTTTGTTAAATTAAAACATAACACTTCATATGTCTTTTATTGTGATAAACTCTTGCTTAGTGACTTAACGCCTATATGTATTTACATACCTATATATATAACGACATTGCATTTACAATTGTGTCCTATTCTGTAGTCGGTAATAGTATGAGCGAGGTTACTTAGAATAATATTTAAACCATAGGAAACAATTGTAAGTTGGAAAATTAAGTGATATAATGTTCTTGTTATGAGTGTTCATTAAGGATGGTTATTTAGTGATTATTAAATAAAAGAAAGTTTAGTAGGCTTGGATTAAAACCTAGAGTAGGGTAGAAATATCACCCTTATCATAAGGTTAGCTACTAGATAATATGACATATTTCTCTATTGATATACTTTAATTTGTGCTTAGATAGTTTTCAAAAGTATCTATTTTCAAGGATGAATTTGAAAGTAATTTCCTTATTAGAATTGATTCTCTTGTAGTTACTTAATAGATGATAGGTTAATCTATCATGTATATCTTTATTCCATTATTGGAATAGTTGTTGCATGACATATCATGTTGGTAAATTGGAAAATTTGGAATGTTTGAGTGTATTCTTGTGGTGAATTTTGTGTGTAATTTGGGAGTTTATGATGAATTTATTTATGGAGGTTGTTTTTGGCTTTGAGTTTGATGTTGATTTTGAGATCAAGTTTTGTTGCCACCTTGTTGGGAAACCCTTGTTTTAGTGATTTATCAGTCTTCCAGAGAAAGGGAAAGAAAGGTGTTGTTTTATTATTGGCCTTCACTTTTGGTTCTTTGTGAACTATTGCTCGTATGATCTATTTGATGTTATGGGTTTAGCCTTGCACTTGAAAATAGTTTTGTTATGAAGATTTTGTGTAGGATGGTGTATGCCTTGCTTAATGCAATTTATCATGTGGCTTTATATGTTGTGCATGGGGGCTTACCCTGATAGTGTCTTTTGAGTTTTGTTGCTCATAAGGGGAGTGGCTTTCAATGGGGGCCGAGACCCGGAAGAGGTCCCAGGGTAACTCATTGGAAGTTTATTAATCAAGAGAAAACATTAATATTTAATTAGGGGTTTTGGATAGAATCACACATTAACAAGATATAAGTGAATGCCTCACTCATGGCTCAAGTGCTTGTATGGGCTTGACATGAGTTGAGAAGGCCTGGAATGGCAAAATCATTGTCTTGTCTTTATGAAAGATAATTGATTCTGCATTGGATTGCATGTGGGGTCAGGTTTCGTAAGAGGTCACCAGGGTAACCCAAGTTGGGGGCCGAGGCCTAGGAAGATTTGCCAGGGTAACCCATGCAACATTGCAATGACATTCTTCCTTTAACAACCATTTATGCTTTGTTTTCCTCTATGTTACTCTCGGGCCTCTGGAAGCACATGTTGGCTTTCATATGTTGATGCTTTATTGGTTATTCCTTATGTTGGGCACATCTTGTGTTGCTTATATCTTGTACTGGAGATTGTCTTATGTTATTGTGGTTCTTGTTGTGAAGTCTTATATCCTTGTTCTGTATGATGGTTATCGTTGGGGTCTTTCTTGTCATCTCTTACCATAGGGAGTGGGCCTTCGGGTCCATGTGGTTGGGTGGAACGTGCTATGCACCCCATTGGGTACCCAATCGTCGATCGAGAAGTGCAAACTTGTACCTTGCAATGACTCCTGAGTTGAACCAGAGTTGGATCCAGTATTGCAGCTTTATACTCCATTTCAAATGTATCATTCCATTTTATTGTATCTTCCTCATTCATGTTGGGAAGCAACATTGTAATATTGTAATCCTTGATTAATGAGTTGTCCACGTTCATGTTATCTTATGGTTACTGGTGTATACTTACCTTCCATGTGATGTAATGATGTTGTTGTTCAAAGTAATGTAGCCATGTTAACCCGAGGGATTTGTTATATGTAGATCATGCTTAGTTTCATTTCATGTGATGTATGATTATTATGATGTATGTTAGTACATTTTAAAAAAAATTGGTGCCATATATGTTAGATGTATTAGTATCCTTTGTGGTTAATTGGCGGGGAATTAGAACATTCATAACTTAAACCTTTTATACACAATGTCAAGTTAATTATATTAACACAAAATTATTTATAAGCAACTTAAATTTTTTTACAATTTAATAAAATAATTTAAATTTAACTATAAATGGTATAGAGTTTATATTTGCTATATCTCTCATATATCAACCTAGGTAAATTTTAAAATATTTTAAATTATATAATTTCAAAACAAAATGAATGAATTTATAGAAGATTATTTTTATTAAAGTGACAGAATCTAATACCAATATTAACACTAATTATAAATCTAACCATAACCCCAACCCTAAAACTAACACTAATTAGCTTCAAACCTAACTCTAATTTTATATCCAACCCTAAACATAACTATGATTCTAAAACTAACATTAATGAAACCCTAATTAAACCATAACCCTAACCCTAATACTAACCCTTGCCCCATTTGAACCCTAACACTAACCCCAAGATTTATCATAGAACCTTAATCTTTACCCCCAACCCTAGTCCTAATCCTAATTGAATCCTATACCTAATTTTAATTAAAGTCTAACCCTATTTGAACCTTAAACTTAGTTGAACTCATGGTTAGGGTTAGGGTTCAATTAAGGTTAGGGCTGAATTATGGTTATGAAGAGGGTCAAAATTCAAATAGGATTATGGTTGGATTTTAATTAAGGTTTCTATTCACTTAGGGTTAGGGTTCAATTAGTATTTAATTTGGGTTAGGGATCAATTAGGGTTACAATTCAATAATGGTTTAATTAAGGTCAGGGTTAAGATTAGTATTAAATTAGGGCTAGGATTGAAGTTAGGGTTCAATTAGAGTTGTCTAGGGTTCTGATACAATTAGGGTTAGTTTTCAATGATACGTAAGGTTACATTTACAGTTCAATTAGTGTTAGAGTTAGGGTTATAATACAAGTTCAATCAAGTTAGGGTCAGGGCTTAATTAGTGTTAGAGTTAGGGTTGCAATAATAAAATTTTCCATAATGATATGGAAAGGCATTCAATTGGATTCATATCCAAATGCATAAATAAGAATTGGTAATTAAGAATTCTCTAGAACTAAATTTATGACAACAAATACAATCCTTAGCTTAATCATTTGTTCTTGTTACACAACAGTCCCACTTCATCAATAATTT